>PVIW01008634.1:11340-59088 GCA_004026585.1 Noctilio leporinus
AAAATGGAACTGCCTTTTGATCCAGCAATTCCACTACTTGGACTATACCCAAAGAATCCTGAAACACCAATTCAGAAGAACCTATGTACACCTATGTTCATAGCAGCACTATTTACAATAGCCAAGTGCTGGAAACAGCCTAAGTGCCCATCAGTGGATGATTGGATCAAAAAACTTTGGTACATTTACACAATGGAATACTACACAGCAGAAAGAAAGAAGGAAGTTGTACCCTTTGCAACAACATGGATGGAACTGGAGAGTATTATGCTTAGTGAAATAAGCCAGTCAGTGAAGGACAAATATCATATGATCTCACCCATTACAGAACAATAATGAACAAAACTACAACAAGCAAAACAGAACCAAATATATGAATACAGTGAATAGGCCTTCAGTTTTCAGGGGGAAGGGTGTTGTGGGGAGGGGTGAGGAAGAGGCAAGGAAGGGGAGCAATTTAGACAAGAACCTAGTATAAAGGAACCATAGACATGGATAACAGGTGGGATTGACTTTGGGGGGAAATGGGTGGGTGGGGAGGGGGACAGAAGGGAGCAAAAAGGGGATGGATGTAATACAACAACAATAAAATTAAATTTAAAAAATATCTGAAATGGTTTATACAGTGATTATGATATAAATGGAGTAGCAATTATAAACCATGGTCAATTTTTTTTTGAATAAAACATATTTTAAACATCCTACTCTGAAGGTGGCATACCACTTTAAAAATGTCTTTAGAACACACTAAATTTTACTTCCAAACTCAATGCCTAAATTCACAAATGATTTATATAAATTATTAAAAAATAGGAATAATGGCTGACAGAATTCAGTAGACCATATTTTCACCCTAAGCTAACATTGTTCTGACCTTGAATCATGTTATATTTTAAGGCAAAATCCAGTCAAATGAGAGCAAAAAGTGAAAATATATACTATATTTACTACATATATAAGTATATATTGTATACAGTATTAATGGTATCAGGAACATATAATGATATGAAAACCCTGGAAATGATATCTTTCAGCTCATACTTTAGACCTGTGAGGAAATTAATAATGGAGAGTTGGAATTCTATGAGTAGAAATAGCAGAACATGAAGGAACTATGGTATTTGATTATGCCTGTACGGAGGCTATCATGAATACAGACAACTCATAATTTAAGCTTGGGCATTATTTACAGAGTAACTTTAATAGACAGCCTCAATTGTCCCACATTCAAAAATAAATAAATAAATAAAACTAGCATTTAAAGGTTTTATAAGCTACCTGTTGAAATGAAAGGTTAGCGACAGTAAGCATTTTTAGAGCAATTATCAAACCAAACTTTCTCATGTTTAAACTTCCCAAAAAGACACACAGTTATTATTTCTTCTCAATAACTGGGGAAAACTGAAGCACAGAAAGGCTAATGGATGTTTTCAAGTCATTATGGTGCATCTATTGATTTTCTTGGGGTATTGTAACAGATGCACATTTCTTTTTTGAAAGTACAGTTTCATTACTTCTTAAAAGTACACTATGAGATATTGACAGATGCCCAATGAGAAAGTCTGTCAACAAGCAGTTTGTGACCACTTAACTCTGCAGGGCTCTGTACTAAACACAAAGGAATATTACAAAAGAGACGAAAGGTATGCCCTATGTCACTGGTGGCAAACACAAGGCCTGTGAGCCTAATCCTGCCCTTCACCTTGTTTTATCCAGCCCAACACCTTGTTTCTACCTCGCTAGTTTAACTGTTAGGGTGTAGTTACATTTATACAGTCCTAAAATTACATTCAGCTCTTTGAAGGCAACCACAAGGCTGATGTGGTCTCCAGTGAAAATGAGTGAGACACCCCTGCCCTATGACCTTGTGCAAATTATAAACAGAGATTAGGGCATACTAATTATTTTAGAATTTATAATAACTTTCATAGTAGGTCAGCAAGGACATTGTTATTTCCTCCATTTAATCAAGAAGTAAACATATTTTCCTAGCTGGTGTGGCTCAGTGGATAGGCGCCAGCCTGTGAACCCAAAGGTTGTTGGTTCGATTCCCAGTCAGGGCACATAACCAGGTTGCAAGCCAGGTCTCCAGCCAGGTCTGTAGCTGGAGGCAGAGGGTGAAAGGCAATCATACATTGATGCTTCTCCCTTTCTTCCTTCCTCCCTGCCCTTATCTCTGAAATTAATAAATAAAAAAATCTTAAAAAAAAGAAGTACACATATTCCTGGATATTTTCAGCAGTAAGCTAAAAGATTCCTTTACGTGCATTATATTTTTGTAACCATGTTTTAGTAGTTCCTCCTGATAGCTTTTAGAGGCACTTTAAATCCCATGAGAGGGCTCACTTCCAACATATCCATCTTTTTTTTTTTTTTTTTTAAAGATTTTATTTCATTATTATTTTAGAAAGAGGGGAAGGGAGAGAGGCAGAGAGGGAGAGAGACATCGATGTATGGTTGCATTTCACCTGCCTCCAGCCACAGATCTGACTGGAGACCTGGTTTGCAACCTGGTTATGTGCCCTGGCTGGGGAATCGAACCTGCGACCTTTGGGTTCGCAGGCTGGCACCTTAACCACTGTGCTACCAGCCAGGGCCTCATATCCATCTTTTAACTTATTTATAAAGATGCCAGGAAATTTGTCCTTTTACTGAAAGACAATTTTACTTTTGGCTAGAAGATAAAGTTCCCTACAAGCTGTCACTCAAACCACCATTTCACTAGCAACCAACAAGACCACTAAGTCTTAACATATAAATTCATGTAAAGCCTAAATGTACTCAGTTCTTCATTTACTAGAGTTCCTCCATTGCTTATCATGGAGAATATTTCTTTCTATTTTATGCAAAAATTCTTGTGAAAATATACGTATTTATATATAGCCCAAGGGAATTAACTTTCAAGTGTTCTTAGCAATCAAAATTACTTAGCTATTTCTAGACATCCGTACAGGTGTTAGAGTGTTCCCTCACTGGGAACTTCCTTCTGCCTCTTCTCCAGTGTTTGAGCTCTCACCTTCTCGAAGAGCCCTACAATGGCAAGGAAAGATGAAATGGATTTCCTAGGGTTGAAACTCTGCTCTACCACTTTTACCTTAACATCTCAAGCCAAGTTACCAAACCATTCTAATTCTCTGTTCCCTTTCCCATGAATTAGAATTACTGTGAGCATTTAAAAATGTGATGTATGCAAAGCATTTAGTAGGGTGTCTAGTAAGTGGAATGTACTTGATAAACACTATTATTTTGTTATTATGACTATTCTGAGAAAATAGTGCTATATACCATCTCTCCAATTAAAATTTCATTGACCTACTAAATGCAGTGGGACAAACATTCATCTTTCACATAGAGTAGTTTGTGAGTCTACAGAAAATGTGAGGAAAAACTTCATGTGCATGATCAGATATGCATGAGTATTTATCTGAGGCAATGTTTCAGCTCTTTTATTAGATCTTAAAAGGTGTCTATAACACAATGTAAAAAGGTATGGACTACTGATTTTGAGGCAGATTTCTGACCCAACTCCAGCATCTTAACAGGCTTCTTGGCATTCATTTTATAAACTATCTTCATCCCTTGCTTCATTTCTCTAATTTCGATATCTTAAGCCTCACATTCTCCTTCAAGGCAAAATGCATTTCACTCTACAAATGGCTAAAATGTCATGGGTTTATGTTAGTTCATTTTTTTCTCAGTATACCTGGAGTTTTGGTCATTTTTTAAAGGGTATATATTTTTATTTAACTAATACATAGTTGGTGCAATCTTTATGCCAAACAGGGTTTAAGGACCTGGGACTTAAAATTAGACAAGATGCGCAAGTTTCCTCCTGCCCTCATAAATTTGATTACTAATACAATAGGTAGAAACTGGGCAAATAATTAGATTCAATAGTAACTTAATAATATAATTTCAGATAGTTCCATGAAAGAAATGAAACAAGATGATGGGATCATGGTACATTCCATAGGGCTCTTTGGAAAAGTTTCACTAAGAGAAAGATATTTGAGCATAGGCAAAAAATGATATAAGCAGCCAGCCATGAGAATGGGAAAGAAAAGAACATTCCAGACAGAAGGAACAGCAAGCACCAAAGAATAATCTTTACATGTTTGAGAGACCGAAGCAATTCATTAAAATAATAAGTGAGTAAAATTTTTGTTTTAGGTTGAAAGGCAACATTTTATTTTTCTCTAATATTTTACTACCTTTTAAATTTAATTATTTTTCAATGACAGTTTATATTCAATATTATTTGTATTAGCTTAAGGTGGACAGCATAATGGTTAGGCAATCATATAGCTTACAGGTCCCCCTAATATTTCCAGTACCTACCTACATCATATATATAGTTATTACAGTATTGACTATACAAGGTCTTTTCAAAAAAAGTCCAGCCATTGTTACTATAACAAGAAGAATTTGTGTGACATCAGTGTAACCTAACACCCAAGGAGAGTGAACTGGAGTGTGTATTTGTGAGCAATGATAACTTCACTGTACTTAGTGGGGACAATAAACGCCATTGAATGAGCATGTGTACTGTGCAGCTATCACATTCAAAATGACTAAGTGAGTAGAGCAATGAATCTGCATCTAATTTTCCATTAAGCTTGAACATTCCTCCATGGAAACTACTGAGATGATTCAGAAGCCTGCAGCTATAGGCAACTGGTGATTGGCAGCTTCATCACAACAATGTGCCCTCTCTTGTATCATGTCTCATGCAGAGTTTTTTTGGTGACCTATCATCCAGGTGGCTGAGCCTCTCTACAGCCCAGATTTGACACTCCATGACTTCAGCTTTTCCCAAAATTAAAATAACCTTTGAAAGGGTAGTGAGTCAAGATCACCAATGAAATTCAGGAAACAATGACAGGGAGCTGACGGTGACTGGAAGAACTGGGTGCCTACTTTAAAGGGGACTAAGGCATTATCATTTTATGTTTCTTGTATCATTGTATCTTCTTCAACAAATGCTTTTATTTTCATATCACATGGCTGGATATTTTATGGATAGATCTCATATTTCCTATGCTGTATATTATATCCCCATGGCTATTTTGTAACTGCCAATCTGTACTTCTCATTCCCTTCAACTTTTTCACCCAGTTTCTCAAACCCCATTCCCTCTGTCAACCATCAGTCTGTTCTCCGTATCTATGGAGTATGTTTCTGTTTTGTTTGTTCATTTATATTGTTCTTTAGATTCCATATATAATTCTTATTGTAGAAAATTTGGAATGTACAGAAAAATATAAAAATAAAATAAATACTTCTCATAATACCTTTCAAAAGTTTTGGTATTTTGCTTTACTTCCAGAAATTTTGTTATATGCATAGAAGATAACAAGGACAAAACATTCTGCTGTGTATAATTTTGTTCTTTCTTCAACTTAATTGTCATGAGGAACATCTCCCTGGTCTTTAAAAGTATTCCTAAATATAATCATTAATGTCTGCATATTATTCCATCATACAAAAGTATTATCTATATGTAATCCATTCTATGCTGGATTTTTAGGTTTTAAAATTTTTTGTTAGGAAATAAAATTTGCAATTAAATATTTATAGAATATCTTTATTGTTATTTTTTATTTTATTTTTAAAAATATTTTATTTATTATTATTAGAGAGAATGGCAAGGAGGGAGGAAGAAAGGGAGAGAAGCATCAATGTATACTTCCAGCTGCCTTCAGCTAAGGACCTGGCTGAAGACCTGGCTTGCAACCTGGTATGTGCCCTGGCTGGGGAATTGATCCAGAGACTTTTGGGTTCGCAGGGTAGTGTCAATCCACTAAGCCACACCAGCCAGGGCTTTACTGTTATTTTTGTATAGTTTCTTAAATTGTAAGTCAGAAGTAAAAATCATTTTGATCTTAAATGCCAATATAGCACAGAGCCTATATGTCTTACTAGACTCAATGCACATTTAATATGAAACAAAATCTTCCAAGAGCTTTTGAATCTATTTTTCTATAATAGTCATATATTTTATTAAGTATATTTTATTAGTTACACTATTACTATTGTCCCAATTTTTCCTCCTTTGCCCCATCCACATGGTACCTCTATTCCCTCCAGCAATACCTTCTTTAGTTCGTGTCCATGGGTCTTTGCCTTCTCCATTTCCTATACTATTCTTAACTTCTACCTGTTTATTTTGTACCTACCAATAATGCTTCTAAATCCCTGCACCTTTTCCTCGCATTCTCCTCCTTGTCCTTCCCTGCTGATAACCTTCGAAATGATCTCCATATCTATGATTCTGTCCTGTCCTGGTTGTTTGTTTAATTTGTTTGTTTTTTAGATTTAGTCATTGATAATTGTGTTTGTTGTCATTTTAATGTTCATAGTTTTGATCTTTTTCTTAAATAAGTCCTTTTAACATTTCATGTAATAATGACTTGGTGATAATAAACTCTTTCAGCTTTCTCTTATCTAGGAAGCACTTTATCTGCCCTTCCATTCTAAATGGTAGCTTTGCTGGACAGAGTTGTAGGTAAGTTGTAGGTCCTTGCTTTTCAGTTGTATGTTTACACATTTATATGTATTTTTAAATAATTCATCAAGACAGAAAACCATTCTAGCCTGTGAGAGTGGTCATAAAAGGAGAAAGAACCCTTTGTGATATAAAGATATCTTTAGTGAAAATAGCCTTCTAGAGACCCACTAAAATTATGACTTCTGAGTTTAGGAAAACTTTTTTGCTTTCTTCATAATTCACAACAGAAATTAATTTCAAATGTATAATAATATTTCAGTAATAATGGATCTATTGATATTTTTACTTACAGCTTTACTTGGGACTACCTTCATTTCCTCATGCTTATTTAATCATCTTTCTATCTTATCCTAGAGCTGTTTCTGCCCAGTGGCGAAACAACACCAATAAACTACAAGACTTTATTAGATTTATGCAAGAAATGCTAATCTCTCCTTTTAGGTTTAATTTGTTGGTCTGTTATCATGTTGTTCTAATACATCATTTAGCAACCTTTCTTACTCCATAATGTTGAGCCCATGTGATATTAATCCTTTTATGTACTCATGTTGAAGAATGAATTATTTATGTGCAATTGTCATTCCTGATAATTGTGGTGTTGTTGGTTAATGCATGAGAAGCAGACAAAAAGCTAAACAATCAAGGCAATACACTAGAAGCTACAGAATAACATGCTTTTTTTTTTCTTTGTCTTCTATTGACTTGGAAGACTAACTAGAATAGGTAACTTAACTTCTTTCTAATAAATTCACCCTATAATGATGTATCTGTGATATCTGTTAAGTGGAAATTATACCCTGTATTGATTCTTTTCTTAGATGATGGAGTATGTGTCTAATCAAGCTCATTTTAAAGCACTTCACAAATACAAAGGCTATAAAAATATTGAATAAGGTTGCTACGTTCAATGTAGTAAAAATGTTTTCTGGAAAATATACACATATTTCTAACAAAGATTATAAAAAAAGAAAAATATCTCTTTTATCCTATGAAAGGAGCTATTCATGAGTCTTACCTCCCCCCCCCCCAAGGGATGAGACTGAGAAACAAATGTAAAGTTACCAAAATAAGTACAAGTTATCTAAGTTTTAGTAGATACCTTATTATTGTTGGGAAGAAGAGTTTGCCACCTCAAAATTATGTATTTAAAAAATAATATTGATTATTTTCAACTAATTATTTTTAGGAAATAAAAGACTCAGGAAAATTCTTGACCTTCCCCCAAGAATTTAAGTGAAGGACTTACTCCAGGAAGGGAAGCATTACCAGGGATGATTAGAGTTTAGTATGTGTGTGATGGACAGGGAAGAACCCAGGAAAGCCTTATGATCAAAGCTCTTTTTGGGTCTCAGTGTTAAAGATGGCCCAGCAAACATTTTTTTTCACCAGACATTTGACATCCATCTCAATGTGATTTGACTTTATACCCTTTGACATCCCAAAGCATAATCCCCACATCCTTCTCCTTAATTCAAGGTGCATGCAAGCCTTAATTGATCGATCTGTCCTGGATCTCATCTGCTTATGGAACGAACCCCTCTATGTATGTACATATAATCATTTTGGTTATTTTCTTCTGTTAATCTGTTTCACATCAGTTTGTTATATTGGCATCAAATACTTAGAAAGGTAGAAGGAAAATTATCTTACCTCACCTACATTGTCATACAAGTCTATTAAAAGACCATTATAGATAACACACACACACACACACACACACACACACATGCACATACAACCATTAGAAATATGCTGAACTTAAATATTCTGTTTAACACAGGCTTCTTATATATGCCTCATTAAAAATATCTTCTATAGGCAGGTGAAAAAGGCAACCATACATTGATTTCTGTCTCTCTGTCTCTCTGTCTCTCTGTCTGTCTGTCTGTCTGTCTCTCTCTCTCTCTCTCTCTCTCTGCCTCTCTCCCTTCCCCACTCTAAAAATAATAAATAAAATATTTTAAAAAATATCTTCTAAGCATTTTTCTCTGTCCATTGAGATTAACAGCTATATCACCAGAGAACATTTTGAGAGAGATTTAGAAATTAACCTGAATTCCAAAGCTCTATAGAACTACAACATGAAACATCTTTGACAGTTCAATGGGGCATTATTTTTCCCCTTCTCATCTGTATGTTCACTGATTTACCAACCATACCAAAGCTCATACAATGTGTATAAATCATATTCAAGAGGAAATGCTTTTTGTTCGGAAACCTGGAAATCTGGGTATGCACGGTTTTAACTTTTCAAACAAAACAGTGAATATTTCATCAGTTAAAAAATGTAAGTCTTAAGGCAAGAAAATCACAGGAGGACTGGCCCCATGCCACCTTTATTTGTCTTTTGGGTAGATGTATATGTATTTTATTTTTATTTTATTATTTAAAGATATTACCCTTTCTAGAGTTAGTCTATATGCACATGCAATGCATAGCACACCCTGATGAGAAAAAGCTTTGTTCAGGTGCTCACCTTATCCTCCTAGTCTTGGTACTAGAATCCTGAATAAAACTGCCAGTTTAGTAAAAGACAATATGCATAATTTGTCCTGACAGGTGTGGCTCAGTAGGTTAAGCATCAGACTGAAAACAGAAAGCTTGCCAGTTTGATTCCAGTCAGAGCACATACATGCTTGGGTTGAGGTTAGGTCCCTGGTGGGGGATGCAAGAGAGGCAATTGACTGTTTCTTTCTCACATCATGTTTTTCTCTTTCTGTCTCCCTTCTTCTCTCTCTGAAAATAAATATAATCTTAAAAAAGGGAAGAATATACAGAATTTCTTTTTTATAATGCCTACAGAGGTTCCTAAACTTGGCACTTAATCAGGATAATCTAAAAATTATCTGAGATTAACTTTTAAAAAATATTCATTATTTTTAGAGAGAAGGGCAGGGAGGGAGGAAGAAAGAGAGAGAAACATCACTGCATAGCTGTCTTTCACCTGCCTCCAGCTGGGGACCTGCCTGGAGACCTAGCTTGCAAACTGGCTGGGAATCGAACCAGCAACCTTTGGGTTTGCAGGCCAGTATCAATCTACTGAGCCACACCAGCCAGGGCACTGAGATTAACTTAAACCAACATATATGATTGTGGTAATATAAATATACATCAAGGCTCTCTTAATTGAAAAATTAATTATTTCCTTTTTCTTTTTATGTGGTACTGGAAGAAGGGCATAGACATATTTTCCTCCACTTTCTAGAAAGGTTTGGAGATTAACTTCTTTTGGCCATGCATGAAAAGTAGTGATAATTTTGTTTACTAATAGATTGGAATCTCGATTTGTGATCCATGTAAGGTCCACCTGAAGAAGGTTTTGAGAGAGAAGGAAGGGATAGAAGGAGTATGAAAGGACAGAGAAGAAAGGCAAAAGAGGGGGATTGAGATAGGAAGCAGAGAGGAAGGAGAGGGAAAGGAGAGGGGAGGGGAGGGGGGAGAGAATAGGAGAGGAGAGGATTCATTGAAGGAAACAAAGACAAGGCTTTTCATTAGATTAAAAGGAAAACCACTAGAGGTAGATGTCATGGAAGAGAGTGTAAATTGGTCCTGAAACTCCAAGGGGAATTTTTCAAGAAGGGAAAGACTAATAAATAAAACTCAAAAGAGACACTGAAAGAGATATCTAAAAATCTAGAAGCCAAATAGTAGCTCATTCAAAATATAGCAGCTGTCAACCCTGTTTAGAATAAAACCCTCTTTCCTAGAGCCAAGGTATTGGCCAATTGACCCTCCCCTCTGCACCAGTAACTAACATTTCACCAATTGACCACCCGGCAAAAATGATAATTGTTTTACACAAATTTTAGCAATATTGTTTCTTATGGGAACCCATTTTTAAGAAGCCCCAGACTTGTATAAGAGCAAGAATAAAGGGTGGGCCCCCACATTTATACTTAAGGTAGAATGAACCTACCTAAAAGAATTTCAGTGTTCACAAGCTTAGAGAGTGGATGATGATGACCCCAACAGATAATGAATGTGTTAATTGCACTAAAGAGTGAAAGATATTAATACAAAAACCATATCTAAGCCTTGGCTGGTGGTGCAGTGGATAGGTGCTGACCTGAGAACCCAAAGGTTGCTGGTTCAATTCCCAGCCAGGGCACATAACCAGGTTGCAAGCCAGGTCTCCAGCGAGGTCTCCAGCCAGGTCCTTAGCTGGAGGCAGGTAAAAGGCAACCATACATTGATGTTTCTCTCCCTCTCTGCCTCTCTCCCTTCCTCTCTCTCTGGAAATAATAAATAAAATAAAAAAAACAATACCCCCCAAAACCATATCTACTATTGAGAGTTGGATTAGATGGTGAAGTGTGCATGTGTGTAATTATTTTATTTTGGGAATTGATGAGATACTTAAGGCTGACTTGTGAATTGCCTAAGAGAACTAACTCTATTCTTGAAAAATTCTACATTCTATGTTGCTCTAAACCTTACCCTAATCTGCACCAGAATGGTGCAGAATGGTGACTGAATTAGAACTCTTTTTATTTTTATTTAAATAAATTTGAAGATCTAATTGGATTATTCTAAGTTTTTTGCATATTCATATTAAAATTAAATTGGTGGTGACATTTTTATAGCATTATGTAAGTTTCAATTATACAATTCTATAATACATCATCTGTATATTTTATTGTGTACTTGCTACCCAAAGTTTAGTCTCCCTTCATCACCATATACTAGAACTTTTATTACTAACTACAGAGATTTCTTAGCCTAAGACACTCAGATCCACTGAAGAATAGTGTCTTATCACAGTTGACCATAGATGTTTAGTTTTGTGAGACAGGCTCTTTGAAGGAGGAAGTGCTTTGCTGTCATTAGTATTTGTGCTTCTTCAAATCAGAATGTGGGCTTAGAGAGCACACATCTTTATATCTTGGTGATAGAAACATTTTCAAAGTAATCTGTCCCCAGAGAGTTCTTTCTCTCTACCCAGCTCTACACTTGTAAGCTCTGGTACAGATGGATTTTTTACTTATTTATTTACTCCTTTGAAAATAATGGACACCTTACTTCAGGGTAGTTTCTTTGTTAGTCTCACATTCTATTTTCTCTGCAATGCAGTTGATAGTTGGGGTTTTATAAGCCAATTAAATGTTTAGCAGTATGATGACCTCCACACTGAAAGCTGAGTGAATTAAGCAATATCTTTTGTGACATGATAAAAAATCCTATCTTAAATCTTAGATTTGGTTGGTTAAGAATTTAACGCACCAATAATAAGAGTAGCATCAGGTGGAACAAGATATCCTAGACATGATTATTTTATCACTGACACCCTTTAAACACTCCACATTGTATACCTCCAAAACTGCACAAGATTAGATTATTCTGTAAAAATAGCAACAATTTCATACATAATAGAGTAATTTATAAGATGGGAATTGTACCTGTTCATGATGGCAAACATAATAAGGGGAGCCTTGTCTATTACCTACCATGAAGATTAACAGAATTTAAAACTATCTAGATTAGAAGAGATTTTAAAATCTAGGCAAAGATAAATTTTATTTTACTTTGTTTCCTAGCCATGCTAAATCCTCCCAGGAATAGTGACATCACAAGTTACTAAGAAAGCTCACATCACTTCCCCCATATTTGCAATACTTTAATTATTTCTTCTATTCTTGGATTTGAATCCAGCAGAACCTCCTTTTGCTACACAGGAGATATGTATCAACAATATCTCACTCTGGTCAAGTCCAGAAGAAAAAAAAAGAAACTAAACACATAATCCTTTCCATGTTTCTAATAATAATCCATTACGTTTCAAATATTTTAATCAGACTAAAGAGTCACCCTTTATTTCTTACCTGGCAAGAAATACTGATAGAGGAAAAATAACCTGCCTTATTGTTAGATGACGTGTAACTCAAGCAAAAAAAAATGTGATTGCCCAGTGATGGTAATTATAGGTCATTATATAAAAAAATTAATATTTGCCAAGCAATAGAAAATTTTATGTGTTAAGCTGTCATAATACTGTGTTTTATTATAAGAAGATAGAGTTTAGTAAGCAAACTTTGGACTGCATGTTAAAAGGTTATAAGTTAATTTTCTAATTTGACAATCATCTTGCTGGTGATTATTAACAAGACATTTAATTACTTTGCTTTATCATTACTGAACTAAGAACTAATAATGTTCAGATTTTTAAAGAATAATTTGAATTATATATAAAATAGATCCAATTTATATTAAAACACCAAGTAAAAATTAGAAAACAAAATAAATATCCACATGAAAGTAAGATCTGGGTAAGATCTAACTTTTAATCAGAATTATTTAATCTGAATGCACCTGCTTTTTATTTTATTTTTTTAATGAAAGCAACAATAGTACCCTGTTTGAGTTGCTGTAAAGCATAAATCTGATAATGTTTATACACCACTTAGAAAAATAGTTGATACCTAATAAGGCTTAGTGATTCTAACTTCTACAATTATTATTTATTACTTAAAATGCCCTCAAAAGGATGAAACTTTTTCTGATATTAAGAATAATTATCTAGGTAAGTCATGAGCTCTGATTAAAGTTCTATTCTTTATGAAATAAGTAAAGAGAAAAATAGAGCCATCAAATTATCCTTGGAATAAGACTATATATGGATATATAGTTTATATTTACATAAAAGTCATTTACAGTTGCACAACTGTAGGGAAATACAAATATAAGGAGCTGCACAACTTTTTAAATAAAGTCTCATGTTTTTCTTTGTGAATATTTAATAGATCTGTCAAATAATAGCACTAGTTTTAAATACTGTTTTGAAAACTATATATAATGTAGGCTCTAAGAAAAATAGAGGAGGGTGTAAAATTTACCTGTCTATTATGATTAGATGTAGTAACCTAACATGAAGATATCTGCATAAAAATGTTATAGTCCAATAAGAGAGAACTCAAATACACATTTAAAAACTTACTATAGATTCATAAAGTCCAATGGAATTTTTAAAACCATCTAGCTCAAGCTTTAATGAAGGCTTGAATCATTTCTGAAACATTATTTTAGTTTGACTTCATGCTTTATTATTTTCATTAAATTTATTGGGGTGCTATTTGTTAATAAAATAATATACATTTCAAGTGTACAGTTCTATGATGCATCATCTCTATATTGCATTGGGTGTCCAAAACCCAAAGTCAAATATTCCAATGCTACAATATATATTTGACCATCTTTACCATTTACTTCCTCCCAGTTCCTCTACTGGTTTTTACCTCTACTTGTAAAAACCATATTGTTTTTTGTGTCTATGAGGTTTTATTTTGTTGTTGTTTGTTTGCTCATTTGATATTTTCAGTTTTACATTTCACCTATGAGTAAAATCATATGATTCTTGACTTTTTCTAACATTTAGCTTAGCATGATATTCTTAAGATCCACCCATGTTGTCACAAATGGCAGTATTTCAACTTTTCTTGTGGTCAGGTATTAAACCATTGTATGTATGTACTACATATTCTTTTTTCCAGTCATCTATCAAAGGCCACTTTGGTTGTTTCCATATTGTGGCCACTGTAATAATGCTGCAATGAACATAGGAGTATTTATATCTTTGTGAATAAAGGTTTTCAAATTTTTCAGATTGATACACAGAAGAGGGTTTGCTAGGTAATACAGGAACTCTATTCTTAGTTTTTGAGTAATCTCCATACAATTTTCCACAGTGACTGTATCAGTTTACCTTCCCACCAGCAGTGAATGAGGTATCCCTTTTCTCAATAACCTCTCCAAAACTTGTTATTACCTACCTTGTTAATAATTGCCATTTTAACAGATGTGAGTTGGTATCTAGTTGCAGTTTTGATTTGTATTTCCTTAACAACTAGTAATATTGAGCATATTTTCATATAACTGTTGGCCATTTGTATGTGGAACATTCTTGCTAACTAGTCATTCAGCCTTTGCATGGACATCATAAGTGACTGGAAACTGACAAATTCCTAAATCATCTCATGCTGAAGTTTGGCCATGGGGCTGCCATTGAAGAAGGACAAGTTTTCAGAGGGAGACATACCACATAGGGTATTCTGGCTTGACCGCGCATAGTGAATGTCTTTAGTAAACACAGTGGTGCCAAGTCTTGGACTCACAGTGTATAAAATATGGGTGATGATGTCTAACTCTGGTAATTTTCTGAGTTCACTTGGCTAGGCAAATTATTTAATTCAACATGAATCTTGGTGTTTCTGTAAACTTATTTTTTGATGTGACTAACATCTATAGTTAGTTGACTTGAGGCATATTGCCCTCAGTAATGTGGGTTGGTCTCATTTAAGCAGTCGGACTGCCATAAAAGCAAAAACTGAGGTTTTCTAGAAAGAAGAAATTGTACCCCAACATTGCAGTATAAATTCCTGCTGAGTTTCAAGCCTACTAGTTTGCCCTTCAGACTTGAGACTCAAGACTACAGTAGTATCAACTCTTTGCAGAGATCCAAGTCTTCTGGCTTGCCCTACTGGTTTTTAACTTGCTTTGCCTGGATTCCTTTCTTCTAAATATATATAAAATAGATTTATATAGATAGATAGATAGATAGATAGATAGATACATACATACATAAATTGAGATATGAATTGGATGGTGATTTAAAAATCTTCTAGGCAAAGATAAGTTCCATCTGATTCTTTTTTTCAAACATGCTCTGGTGGGATTTCACCAGAAATAGTGACAAGTTTCTAAGAAAGCTCATTGTATTTCCATAGTTTAATCATTATCATCATTACCATGTATTATATACTAATATATTATATATGTATATTAAATGTATTATATATTTATAAATTATATATATACATATATATGTGTGTGTGTGTGTGTGTGTGTGTGTGTGTGTGTGTGTATATATATATATACTCCATGGGATATATAAGTCTGTCCAAAGAAAAGTACAGTCATTGTTAAACTAAAAAAAAAGTTTGTGTGATATTGATGTAACTTGGCAGGCAAGAGAGTGGACTAGAATATGTGTGTATGAACAATGATGACTTCATTATACTAGTCAGTGGGGGCAGTAGAAGCTGTTAAATGAGCATGTGTACTGTGTGGCTGTCACATTCGATGACTGAGCAAGAAACAAATCTGTTTCAACTTTTGCTTTAAGCTTAAAAATCCCTCCATGTAAACTATTCAGATGAATTTAGAAGTCTGCGGTTATGTGGGCAACTGATGATTGGCAGCTTTATCATTATAATGCTTCACTCATGCATATTGTCTCATGCAGAGTTTTTAGGTAAGACATCATCAAATCACCCAGGTGACTCAGCCCCTCTACAGTCCAGATTTGGTGCCCTGTGACTTATGGCATTTCCAAAAACTAAAATCACCTTTGAAAGGGAAGAGGTTTCAAACCATCAATGAGACTGAGGAAAACAGGATAGGGCAGCTAATGGCAACTGGGAAAACTATGTGAGGTCCCAAAGTGCCCACTTTGAAGGGGCCTGAGGCATCATTGTCCTAACAATGATCCTTGTATCTTTTTCAATAAATATTTTTATTTTTCATATTACATGGCTGGATACCTTATGGACAGACTAATATATATATATATATTTATAATTTATAATATATAACACACACATATATATGTGTGTGTGTGTGTGTGTATATATATATATATATATATATATATATATATATATATATATACAGAGTGAGAGAGAGTATGAGAGAACCCTAATTGATGTACAACTTCACAAGAATATATCACTTATCTCTTCTGAGGATTGTCTATTCTTATAACAACTTCTGTTCTAAAGAGTAAATGCAATGATTCAATTCTTGACTTATATTTATCCATATAAATAATATAATTGGGGCAATGATGAATTCAACACTGACTATAAAATATTATGCTCAGTAAATTTGTGTAAGAAAATATTCTCACTTTAAAAAAACATTGAGCCCTGGCTGGTGGCACAGTGGGTAAGGCACTGGCCTGTGAACCCAGGGGTCCCTGGTTCAATTCCAAGCTAGGGTTCATGGCTAGGCTGCAAGCCAAGTCTCCAGTCCAGGTCCATTGCTGGAGGTGGGTAAAGGGCAAACATGCATTGATGTCTCTCTCCCTCTCTGCCTCTCTCCCTTTCCCTTTGTCTAAAAATAATAAATAAAATCTTAAAAAATAATAAACAAAACAAAAAAACAAAAAACACTGAAATAACTAAAGGCATGCATTTGCAACCTACTCTAAAATTGTTGAGAAAAATATGTGATGAATACAGAATTATAAAGCAAATGTGGAAAAATTGTTAACGATAGTTAATTTTGGGTAAGAGGATTCAGGAACCCTTTATAATGATTCTTTAAACCTTTTGAATGTCTAAAGTTATTCCAAAAAAAAATTAAAAACAAAACAAGACAAAAAGGAACTGAAGTGGCATAGATGGACCCAAAACAAAGCCTTGGTCTTATTAACACCTCCCTTAGGGCACCTGAAGTAACTTGTAGCTAACAATACCTGTTGGTCAAGCTCAAAGACTTTAGCCTTTTGGTTCACTGATAATCCTTTTCCTTACACACTGATTGACCCTAGAGACACATTAAAAGTGGAAAGAAGGTGTCAGCATATTGAGATGATCAAAATGCAGTCTGAAATGAAGAAGCATACAGTCATTCTCCATCACTGCTTATATTCTCATATTTAAAACTTAATATTAGTTTAACAAAATGGATGTAGTTTAATTACACTTAAACTCAGTCTATTTTTTTCTTCAACATAGTCACTTGTGTATGGCTTCAAGATATTTCCTAAGTTCTATCTGGTAAAACCTTCCTCTTGGGTGAAATGAGGCACCAAGATTTCTCAAAAGACTCCATTTGATGAAATACCCACAGAGGGCATTTATAATACTTTGGAGCTTTGTAAGGAGTTGCAATCACTCAAACTGTACAATTTTACACAAGGAATAATTTTTACTCACATTGCAACAAAGTGTATAACTTCCAGAACAAGTTTTCTGCCATTTTTTTCTGATGCAAGTAAGTGTAGCCCACCTAATGGAAAGAAGAGGCTACTTGATCTGCTGTTCATAGAACTAACCTGGAATTTCCCAGATTTCTCTCAAAACTCAGCTTCTCGGAAAATGAATATTTGGTAGATGCCCTGTAATTCCAAGTCCAATGAATATAAAGCTGAGCTAGAACTCTCAGCCTCAGAGTTCTCTTCAGGTGTACATCTCATGGGTTCTCTCTCATCTTCTCCTGATATGTGCATGTCTCTGCCCTGCCAGGCACTGGCAGTCCAGCCAGAAAACTGAAACAAAAATTAGGTCCAGATCCTCTCTTTGTACCTCTTCAGAAACTGCATGGACTTAGGTAAGAATATTGGTTACTGCTTGACAATCTTTTCCCGGCTCAGTTCCCAGTACCCTGTGTCTGGAGGAAGCTCTGACCATTATTATGCCCACTTCAGGGTAGCACACACGACATGGACATCTGAAAATAATGTGCTGCTGGTGCCACACAATACATCTATCTGTCTTGGACAAATCTGCCATCAAGACACAGAGGGAAAGTGCAGGAACTGAGTACCAAAAGGAAAAGTGGATTCTTTTTCTAGATTGCAGGATGGTGCAGAGGCCATTTGTGCAGGGACAGCAAAGCTGTCCCGTCATTATCATGCCTCATGGGTGACAGCAAGTTCCAGATCGTCTTAGTTTTGACTTGGGTTAACATACTCAGAAGTCTTTAATCTTTTAAAATTTACTGTTTGTTGTTTTTATGGAAGTGTTTAAATTCACCTGTATACCAACCTTTTTCTGCTTTCAAATCTTTCCCATTTTCCATCTAATCAAACCTACACATAAAATGCCCAATTCATCTTCCCTTATGGCTCCTTTGCTTAAGTAAATAAACAAACAAACTTATAATCATAGCCTTCACATCCAAAATGAGTTTCAAGCTCTAAAGTTTCTCTTCCTTTCTAATACAACTTTCCTGCTGCCCTTTACAAGGATTCTCCACTCCACTCCTAACAAACTGCTTCCTGCCTTGTCCTCTGTATTTGTGCTCTTCCACCTCGATGTCTTTGCTGTTGACAGTTCCTAGCCTGCAGTGTCTTCTTCACCTCCACCTGAAAAAATTCCACCAACCCTTTAAGCCTAATTACAATGTCTCCTCTTTTATGAACGTTTCATGATTGCCCAAGACAGGAACTTCTTCCTAGTCTGAATTCCTAAAGTGTTGTAGTTCCCAAGTGGCTACATGATTTTCTTCTAGGGCAGGAGTCTAGCAGTGTCTAAGGGCACAGTCTGTAGACCCAGATAACATACATTCAATTCTTAGCCTATTTCCTGGACCACCATCTCAGCAAGTTATTTATTAATCTCTCTGAGTCTCAATTTTCTCATTGATAAAATGAGGATTAAAAAGATACCCACTTTTTAGAACCATTTTTCATATACAAGAACTAAAAATGTGTTAACGTAATATAAAAAGCATGCAGACTAATGCCTTGCAATACAGTATTTACCATGAATATTTCCCCATATTAGTGTGATTTGCATATATCAACCCCCACACACAGTGCTTTGAATAAAGGAACTAAAAATATAGGTCAACAAATATCAAACAGATCCAGGCAGCTTGAAGATGTGCTCTTGATTTTTTAGGAGTCATTTTTCTAATGCACTGATACTTTTTAGAGAATATCTGGCCAATCATCTATTTAACTAAAGATAAATAAAATTTTAAACTAAATTACATATAAATAAATCTGTAAAGTTATCTGAGATAAGGAATGAAAAATCTGAGGTAAGAGAGATAAGATACTTAAAGTCATGCAGGACAACTTAGAATAGATTTTGCACAACATAGCTAAGAGATAAGAACCACCTTCCACTTGCAGGATACTTCATTTATTGAACTGGGTGATCTCACAAGGAAGTCAAGGTCAAGAAACCAGAAGTCTTAGATCTTGTTCCTGACCTTATCAATGAGTCCATTTTAAAAATACTAAGATTCTCCAAGTTGCCTAAAATAAGACCATGGTGGCAGGATGTTTTCCTGATTTGTAAAATGACATACATCAAATTGACGCAAGGGTACAAAGTGAAATCACATTGTTATGTTTTAAATCATTTGCCTTCACCAAAGTAATTAGAAGTGCATGTGGTCAAGACTATGTAACCATGGAACCCACATGTTCCTACTTGTTAAAGTAGAACTGCAATGCACTCTTTAGCCATTGCACCTCAAAATCTGAAGAAGCAATTAGCATTAATTATGACACTCTTAAGTTAAGTATAATCTACCTGGAGGGATACATTTGAATGCATAGTTTGGTGTAGAAGTTGGGACTGACTTTCTCTACCTGTGTTTTTTATCTCAATTACTCATCTTCCTCCTACAGCCTAATGTAGTGGTTATATAGCAGTATTTGCACTTCCCAGAATGCACCATGCTCTTCCCAACTTTTCTCTGTACCTGTACCATATTGTTTTCCTTCCCATTAAGGTAGACTGCCATATAGCTTTTAAGTTCCAGTTTCAATTTCACCTTTCTCTCCTTTCTAGATTTTTCTGAGCAGGGCTAAACAAGTCTATCTCTTGTATTTTAATAGTGTCATGGTACTACCTTTATTTTCTCACTATTACAATCAATTATTTCCATGTCTACTTCTTGTTTCAATTGTGAAAACCCAGAGTACTAAGATGTGGATCAATTCATCTCTCAGTCAAGTGTACTCAGTATAAAGTAGGTCTTTAAAAATCACTCTTTCAATGACTGCATGGGTGAACTTCTAGCACTATTTTCCAATAGAACATTAAGCTCCCAGTCTGTGTGCATCTACAAATACAATAAACCTTGCCTTTAAATAAACAGTTGCTTTAATGTTAATTTGAAATGTCGTATCTGTCACGGGCTTCCATTTACACTTTTAAGGACACTTCTCTTTTTCATTTTATATTCTCACCAAAATTACATGGGGGTTTATGGACAAAATAGCTGCTCCTAAGTTTAATTTACAACCTTAAGTTTGACAGCAAAGTAAGTTTTATGAATTTTGGAATTGCCTTTTCAATCAATAATCCCTCCCACCAATATCTATCTGATAATTAAAGAGTATTCCACGTATGACACAGTTCACTGTGCTGCAGTATTTACTTTTCCCAAATTTTATCAGTGTAGTCATTCAACACCCACTGATCCATCCATCCATGTAGCCAATAATTGCTATTTAAGCATATACTACTGTCTACCAGGTGCTCAGCTTAGGACTGAGGATCCAATGATTAAAAAGGCAGAAGGCTTGCCCTCAACCAAGCACACAGTCCCCAGAAGGCAGGCCAATAACAACCACAACAAAAGATAAAATGATGAGGAAGTGCTACCAGAGAAATGTGCAAAATACAGTGGATGAAATGCAAGAAAGCAGAAACTCTGACAGTTTGTAAAGAAAGATGTGCATGGACTTCAAATGCCGTACCTCTAAGAATCTGAAGATACCCCGGTGTCACCCCAGGGTCATCCTTCCCACTGACTCCAGAAAAGAAACAGGAACAATGTCCTAAGTGCTCCATAGACCTCTCAGTTGTTCTCAATTAGCATTGGAAAGCACTTTATTTGAAAAATAGACAGCCCTTTCCCCTTTAATCAGCCTGTGAGGTTATGGGAACGTGAGAGCTGAGCCTATCAGTGCTTGTACTAAGCAGCTGAAAAAGTGTAGCCAGTGACTCATGGCTGTTCTCATGGATTCCAGCTCTGGGGGAGGAGGAGTTCGTGGCCCACAGCACTGGGGGTGAGGGGGAGGTGCCAGCACCACCTGTCTACACAGCCCTCCCACCTCCCTGAGCTGTGTGTATCCCCAGTGCTGCCACCAGGCCACACCTTAAAATAGTGTGAGAGCCAAAACCCACACCTTCAAAAAAAGGGACAAATAAATTAAGCTTCTGCCACCCACCGCCCTTATGTGCAGCTAAGAAAAATTAAATGAAATAAACAAGCAAATTAGCAGCTGGTATGTGAGCTTCAGATCACGAATATATTTTGAAGGCTCTGCCAACCAGATCTTATTGTGTTAGGTGTTTTTTGTTGGAAAAATAAGAATCAGCAGTTATACTTCTACTGCTAATGCCTAACATCTTACTTATAGTTTATGTACATCCTATTTAACTGCTAGAAACTTCATGAAGTACTTACTATTCTGCAGATGAGGAGTCTGAGGTTCAGAAGGGTCTAACCAATTAGCCAAAGTTCAAATGTGTGCTAGGTAGCTGAGAAGACATTATGCCTATTAATACCTTAAACCTGTTGTTCTTCACCAATACGAGGTCTGTCCCCAAAGTATGGAGCCAATATCAATATAATTTAAACAGTTTGCTTTGCTGATACTTTCGGAACAGGCCTTGTAGACTTTCTTAAAACTGAGTGATGCCTTGTCTGGTGTGGCTCAGTGGATTGGCACCAGCCTGCAAACCCAAATGCCGCTGGCTGACTCCATTTACCAGTCAGACACATAACCAGATTGAAGCCAGGTCTGCAGCCAGGTCCTTTGCTGGAGGCAGGTGAAAGGCAACCATGCATTGATGCTTCTCTCCCTTTTTTCCTTCCTCCCTGCTCTCCTCTGATAATAATGAATAAAATCTTTAAAAAACAACATTAAAAAAAACTGAATGAAAATATTACATAGGATAATTAGAAGCATGAGCATTATTTGCTACCATGTTATTAAACAACCTATAATTGGAATAATATCACTTCTAATTCAACAAAATAGTCATTTCCCCCTTACTCCATATTTGTAGGAAATAGTTAAAAATACTTAGGACTTCTAAGGTGATTAATCACAGAGGACCAAAGAATTTCATGCAGTTGTTCCTAGCTTGCTCAGGCAATGTTTTAATCAAATCCATTACATTTATAAACCAGCATTGCATTTACAAATGCTTTTTTCCTTGCTAAAAATTAGCTTTTAATTAGTTATAATTTAGAAAGAATTTCCCACATATTTATAGTGGGACAGATATTTTCAGTGTCTGTACTATGCAGTCTAAACAGTTTCCAATGGGGAAAAAAACATGAAACAACAAAAACCACAGCTCTATAAATAAATAAGTAATAAATCAGACATTTTGCATTTAACAATTACTACTATTACCCAGACACAATGCAGAATTTATAAGTAGCATACGATAGAATAGTCTCAAAATATTAAAGACACCTACAAAGAATGTGATTTAAGTAGCTTCTACAATTTAAAAATTGTGAATAGGAAATTTACCAAGAACCAGCCCTTGAAGGAGGTGGTGGTTTCAGGTGGGCTGATAAATAGACTAAGGAAGAGGCTTCCCATGATACCTTGAATAGTGAAGAAGAAAATAAAACCTGACTGTACCAATTCTGATATCTAAAGTATTTGGAGAAACTTGAGAAGAGACAGGGGTCTCCAAAAAAGCTCCAGAAGCTTTCCTACTCAGAATTCATTAGAAAGTAGACGAACAGGCTCTGTCTCAGGTGTTCTGAATTAGAATCTGCATTTTCACATGATGCTCAATTTCTCAGCACACTGCCATTTGAGAACCACCATTCCCAACACTCCAATGGAATCTGCTCTAAGCACCTGCCAAAGACAGCAAGGGTTGATGCCAGCTCAGGGCAGTGCCAGTCGAGTATGTACTTCCCTGAACTTCAACCTCTCCCTCTCTCCCTATGTCACCAAATCTTGAATCACAGCCTGCAAACTTTCTACCTATGCTCTTTCTTCACATGTCTCCCATTTTCTTCTCCATGAACATGCCAAGCTGAGTCCTGCTCCAGAGCACTTGTAGTTGCTCAGCCTCCATAGCTTTGTAGGCTTTCTCCTTAACAGTCAGGTTTCAACTTGAATGTCTTTTTAGAGAGGCTTCACGGTCAAACTCATCCACATTTCCCCAAAGCTGCTCTCTTCATTCAGTTTACAAACCCTGAAAATACATTTTTTTTATTTGTACACTTTCTATAAAAGAATGAAAATAGCCTTTGACAATTTACTTGCTTCCTTTTTTCTTCTTTTCCTAGTTTTCCTGCCCCTCAATATTGACTAACCAACAAGCAGAAAGGTACATAAAAACAGCTCTCAAAAGAAATGTTCTGACAGTCTTTTTGTATCGTTTGATAACAATAAAATTGAGCAAAAGGCCCAAGAACAAAAACAATATTTAGCTATATCAACTGCAAGAGTGACAGCAGCTGAAATTCATAACTGTACTTGGGCCAGACCACAGACACCAGGACTGCTTCAACTTAAGAGTTGCCTGGTTTTCAGATGCTTCTGGGACACATCTGCTGAATCTTGTTTTGAGTCATTTAAATTTGTTTCTTTTGACATTGTTTATTATATGCCTCCCTCCATTAAATTTAAATTTCTTAAAATCCTAAATATTAGGGTTGATTTTTCTGGATTTTTTACCATCATCAAAACTTAAGATAATGTCTCCTACATATTAGGAGCTCAATAAGTAATTGTGGATGATGCAAACACCCAATACATTTGGTTCCTGCCTATCGTGTGCTCACTACTTATTCCCTTGCTCCTTGACCTTGGTCCTTGGAAAAGGCCGTTCATTCCATATCGACTACTTATTTTCTTCTTGAATGCAGCCCCAATAAATGAGGCTTTTCATGATCCCATTGGTGTGGTTTCATGGCCTTAATGACCACTTCATCCTGCCAGTGGAAAAAGCTTAGTGGTTCTTTTGTAGAGACAAATGAACTGGGGCTAAATTTTACCTTAAAAAAGGAAGGCACAAAAACTCTCAGGACTCTTTCACTTGGAGAAAATTGTCCCTTAATGTCTTTTTTTCTTTTTTAATTTTATTGTTGTTGTATTACATCCATCCCCTTTTTGCTCCCCTCTGTCCCCCTCCCCACCCACCCATTCCCCACAAAGTCAATCCCACCTGTTGTCCATGTCCATAGTTCCTTCATACTAGGTTCTTGTCTAAACTGCTCCCCTTCCTTGCCTCTTCCTCCCCTCTCCCTGAAACCCCCTTCCCCCTGAAAACTGAAGGCCTATTCACTGTATTCATATATTTGATTCTGTTTTGCTTATTGTTAGTTTTGTTCACTATTGTCCTGTAATGGGTGAGATCATATGGTATTTGTCCTTCACTGACTGGCTTATTTCACTAAGCATAACTCTTCCTAGTTCCATCCATGTTGTTGCAAAGGGTAGGAGTTCCTTCTTTCTTTCTGCTGTGTAGTATTCCATTGTGTAAATGTACCAAAGTTTTTTTATCCAATCATCCACTGATGGGCACTTAAGCTGTTTCCAGCACTTGGCTATTGTAAATAGTGCTGCTATGAACATAGGTGTACATTAATGTTTTAATAGCCAAGCCTCTTAAAGGTACATGGAGGGGAGGAAATATAACACTGGCCTGGGACTTAATCCCTTAGCAGTACCTCACCTGAATGAGCAGCTCTTGGCCTCCTTGTTTAGACAAGAATCCTGAAAGAAGCCCTGGGTTCTTCTGACATATCAATGTTTAGTCTCATAAGCCACACACTGAGTTAGAACTAATTTCCTTAGCAAATGCACCAGGCACTGCTTTTTTCTTTCTTCTTCTTCCTCCTCTTCTTCTTCTTCTTCTTCTTCTTCTTCCTCCTCCTCTTCTTCTTCTTCTTCTTCTTCCTCCTCTTCTTCTTCTTCTTCTTCTTCTTCTTCTTCTTCTTCTTCTTCTTCTTCTTCTCCTTCTCCTTCTTCTTCTTCTTCCTTCTTCTTCTTCCTCTTCCTCTTCCTCTTCTTCTTCTTCTTCTTCTTTTTTTTAGAGAGAGAGAGCAATAGGTAAGAACAATTCCACTTTCCTCCAGATACACAGACCCATCTGATAGCAAACAGACTGAACAGGGGCTGACTGGAGTTACGGAGAATAATTAAGAGGCCATCAATTATCTCAGTCCAGGAGTAAAGATGGAGAGAAGTGAATATATGTGGGAGCTGAAATGGAGTTACAATTATTATTATTTACTGCATATGATGGCATATATGAATGTAGTTTTAGAATGCTTGTTACTATATGAATTTAGTAACCAAAGCATACAATATTAGTTCTAACCATAAGTATCAAGATACTATACCCTAGAAACTAATTTATTTTAAATAATTCTCTCCTGTGTTCCACCATTGTACTTTACATAAAACTCCATTTTATTATTACAAGGCCCAATTGTGAGGGAACATTGAAAAGAGTAGCTAAAGTTCATTTATGAGAATAATTTTTTTGTTCTGGAAATTTGAAAATATGTGAGTAATGTTTGGGTTAAACCAACATCAAAATTAATTTGATAGCACATTCTAATTTTTTTACTGAGTTGATAAATAATTTGGAAACTTCCCCCCATCTTAAATCAGAAGAAAACTAGATCATGTATAATGCCATCTGAACTGTGAAAATTGAAGATTTTCTTTCATTTACCTCTTAAAATTGGATTTATCTACCAATTGGTTCAGCCTTCCAAGAAAATTTTGCACACATTTTTATTAGAATATGAGTTCTTTTTGAGGGGCTACTCTTGCTAAGTTAAATTGATTTCTCAAGATAAAGTGTAGTTACATACATTTTGTCAGAAGTGACAGTAGAGTCATTCCCTGACAGGTGCCCACATGGTAAGATGTTCATCTCTGCCAACCAACTTAATGAACAAAGTTTCCAGTTTCCGCTGATATCTTTCCTCAGGGTGGGTCATCACAACAGTGGCTTATACCTCTGATGATTATCAAGAGTATTCAGAGCAACTTTAACATGGTCTTTGAAACTAATTAAGTTAGGTCCTCACAGGTATTTTGAGTAGATAGAAGTTCCTCTTCACTAGCAGTAGAGAAAGCCTTTATTGATTTCTTGCCAGTGTGGGTATCTTCATCCTTGGGCCCTAAGTCATGTCTATTTCCAGTCTAGAATGCTGGACTTGTCTGATCTGAAGTCTGTTTTCAAAGTTTGCAAAGTTCAGCCTAATTACTCCACTTTGGTGTGACTTTCTTTAATTTTAGTCTCATCTGTCTTCAATACTTGTTTTGCCTGCCTTATGGTCTGTTATGAAATTTATGTCCTTTCTCTTCTTATCTCCTATAACTCAGAATATAATATGTGGCAGCAGTGAGAAAGGTGTTTAATGCAGCTACTTTCTGATTATTTAGAGACTACAACTTAAAACAGGCAAGATATTTCTAAGATAATAATTCTTTCTTAGTAAATGCATCATATCGACCAGAACTAGTTATGGGATGTATCTTACAAGAGTGAGACAACTATAACACACCAGCAAGTGCTATACAGAATTTAGAACAAATAGATCAAATTGTAATTTACATCTCTTTCAGGACAGGATTTTTTTTATTATTATTGTTGTTTTTGTGGTGTGTTGTTTGTTTGTTTATTTGTTTTTGTTGCTTGGTCTCCTAAACATGTATTTCAGAAGGTTCTGGCTTGATTAAGAATTCTACTTGATATCTTAGACAAGGGTTTGAGCTCCAAAAAATATAAAGAACTTACAGGACTCAACACCAGGGAGACAGATAGTTCAATTAAAAAATGGACAAAGGACCTGAACAGGCACTTCTCTGAGGAGGACATACAAAGGGCCCAAAGGCAGATGAAAGAATGCTAAATGTCACTAGCCATCAGAAGGATGCAAGTTAAAACCACAATGAGATACCACTTCACACCTGTCAGAATGGCCATCATTAACAAATCAACAAACAACAAATGCTGACTAAGATATGGAGAAAAGGGAACCTTGGGACATTGTTGGTAGGAATGCAGACTGGTGCAGCCACTATGGAAAATATTATGGAATTTCCTCAAAAAACTAAAACATGGAACTTCATTTTGACCCAGCAATTCCACTGCTAGGATTATACCCAAAGAACCCTGAAACACCAATTCAGAAGAACCTATGCACCCCTATGTTCACAGCAGTGCTGTTTACAATAGCCAAGTGCTAGAAACAAACTAAGTGTCCATCAGTGGATGAATGGATCAAAAAACTTGGTACAATTTACACAGCAGATAAAAAGAAGTCACTACCTTTTGCAACAACATGGATGGAACTAGAGAATATTATGCTTAGTGAAATAAGCCAGTCAGTGAAAGACAAATGCCATATGATCTCACCCAATACAGGAGACTAATGAACAAATGAAACAAACAAGCAAGATAGAATCAGAGCCATGGAAACAAGGAACAGACTTTCAGTGTGTAGAGTGGGGAGGGGAGAAAAGTCAAAGAAGTGGAACAGTTTAGTCAAGGAACTAGTATAAATGACCCATGGACATGGATAACATGTGGGATTGACTATGGGAGAAGGGATAAGGAAGGTGGGCAGGGGAGAGCAGTTGGGAAAAATGGGATAACTCAATACAACAATAAAATAATAAAATAATAAAATAATAATTCTATTTGATGAAAGATCAGATGGAGAAAACACTGCCCTTTCTGCTGGGGAAGTATATTTTCATTGTACTGTAACCTCATACCAGGAAATAAACATTAATTTTAAATTAAAATTATTATGCTAGCTCAGATGTTGTATTATAATAACTGTACTTCCTTTGTTTATATTAATCAGATTTGAAGATCTCCAGGAATAGGGAAAGAGAATTTCTATTAGATATGATTTGAGAATTACTGGAAGGTGGAAATCTAAGTTAGGAAATTCTTTGATGCTTCTTTAGTGCTTCAGATTTGCTAGCAGCCTGCTATGAAAACCCATACACAATGATGTTAAATATTGCATACTGATATCATTTTCAATATTTACAACAAAACTTCCAGTAACTAAAACAATGTACTCTTTGTACTTCAATTATTATATATGAAAATTTTATAACATTTATGATTATATTTATTACATTTTTTACTTGCATTATAGAAGTAGGAAATTATATGTCAGGGAAGGAAAATGTTGAAATCTAAGACTTTAGGTATGTTTTACCAAGTCATAGGATGATGGGAAAAATAACCTTTTCATAGGTATAGCTAACATTGAGAAAGCTTAATCTTTAATTTTAAGACTTTTCAGATTAGAGATCTAGACAGAGATGACATATATATGACATTGATTATGGTTTAATACAAGTAGGATATACTTAAGTAAATTTACTGAAATTTAAAGCCTAGCTAAATTCAAGTAACATTGAATCATGAAAAAGGATTTAAACCCTTAAAACTTTTCTATCAGAATTAGTTTTCAATCTACTTTGAACTGCTATCATTTTAATAAAATTGTGAGTCACATTTCAGTATCATATGAAATATTTCCAGTGCTGGAGATAGAATTTTTATTTTCAATCCTGATAATTTACATCATACTTTCCAGCCCACAACATTTTTACTAGACATTCTAGAACTCACTGTTCTTTTCAACCATCCCATAATGACATTTCAGCTAAGTAAAGGCAAATAGGAGAATAGCATCTGATTTCCAGCCATCAAAATTGACAAAGAATTATGTGGCTTATTCTTGATATAATTAATAAGTGTATGTTCATTTGTACATGCCAGCTTTTTGAGATACAAAGATAAATATGCTGTTTTCACCGTTAGAGGACTCACATTCTACTGAGAGAATCAGGTGTAGGAGAAGTATGTTCAAGGAGTCAAGAAGGCAAAATAAGAGTTGGCCAGACATACAAGGTATGTTCAGAAAAGCCAAGCCATTGTTAATGTAACGAGGGTAGTTTGAGTAACATCAATGTAACCTGGCAGCAAAGGACAGTGGACTGGAATGTGCATGTATAAACAATGATGACTTCACTATACTAGTGAATGTGGGTGGTAGACACCATTGAGTGAACATGTATATTGTATGGCTATTGTATTCAAAATGACTGAGGGAGTAGAACAATGGATCTGCATCAAACTTTGCATTAAGCTTGAACATTACTCCATGGAAACTGTTCAGATGATTCAGGAGCCCATGGCTATGGGCTAATGGTAACTGACAACTTCATCATGACAATTGCTGACTCACGTATGACATATTGTGCAGAGTGATTTGCGTAACATCAAATCACCCAGGTGACTCAGCCAGCCCCTTTACAGCCCAGATTTGGTGCCCTGTGACTTCTGGCTTTTCCCAAAACTAAAATCACCTTTGCAAGGGAAGAGATTTCAGAGTGTCAATGAGATTCAGGAAAACACAAGGGGGCAACTGATGATTACTGGTAGAACTGTGTAAGGTTCCAAGGTGCCCACTTTGAAGATGACTGAGGCATCATCATTGTCCTATGTACAATGATTCTTGCACCTTGTAGTTTCTACAATAAATGATTCTATTTTTCATATTACATGGATGGATACCTTCTGGAAAGATTTTGTATGTGGAAGGCATGACAAACCTTGTGCTGTAGTAATGAGCCCAAATCAAGCGCATGCACAGTAGGCATTGAGTCTCACATGGTAAGAAGAAGCTTGATCATGGAGCACTTCCTATGATACATTTGATATAAGTGCTTTATCCTCAAGGTATGGGACATGCTGAGTTTGCTTTTAGCTCTGGATTTGAATGGGTGACAGGCAATACTGAAGACAGAAAGACATCAAAAGATTACTATAGCAAAGCCTCTTTAAACATGAAAGAAATTTTTACTCTTTTTTTGAGGCTCAGCTCTGTTTCCAGCTTCTTCATGAAGTTTTCCCGAAGCCTCCAGCCCACCATGACTTCTTCCTCTGAACCTCTGGAGTTCTTGTCATCTATTCAAGCTCTCTCCTTATGGTTACAGTGCTGACTTTCTCCTTTGTTGCTAATGTGATGTATTTTCTCTGCTTGTCATTGCATTATAAAATGTTTGAGGGTAAAGTTAATAGATAAAATTAGAGGTTGCCAAAGAAGACAGAAATTGAGACTGTTCATGTAAAAGAGATTCTCAGCAAAATTCTCCAGATGATAGTGCTAATGATATATGTAGCCTGGTAATGCAGGAGCTGGCTTAAAAATTAGGCTGCATTTTGAATGTGTGAAACATAGCCAATGTATAGAATTTTCTTGCCAAGAGTGTGGAAACATTTTCTTTGAAAGCAATTCCCCAGTAAAAGTTATTGTCTTAAAATGACAATGTCTCTCTGATCAAAACCAGGGAAAGGGAGAAGAAAGTCCATATTTTGCTTGAATGGATGAAAAAAATTATAATCTGATTTATGGTTGTAACATATCCAGAGAAGAGCTATATTATAGGATATAATGATCCATTTTGATTGAAAAACAGGGAAGCCCGAAGGGAAAAACAATGTTTGCATGTTCATAGGTTAGGGAAGAATATGGATGTGAGGAGGAGGAAGAGTAAGAAGGAGAAAGGAGAGGAAAAGGAGGAAGGAGAGGAATAAGAGGGAGGCAGGGGGAGGAGAAAAGAGAGTGAGGGTATATTGGTCAAGGTCTATCTATGTTCATAACACCAGAGTTGAAATCTGTGGGAAAGAAGCTGAAAAATATTCACTTTCCTCTGATTTACCAACAATCTTGTACTTAAAAGAAAAAAAAAAGTGGCTCATGTGGCAGGCAAACCTAATTTCTTTCTTTTGAGTCCATTCTTACAAATTAACACAGAAATAAATGTATTTGGCTATAAAACCCTCTGTCCATGAACATATACTCCCAGATTAGTGTTCCATAAAACACATGTTGGAAAATAATATGTTACACGACTTTGGTGCTCTCTGTTAGAGGAACAAAAACTCTATGTACATGAAAAACAACAGAATGGTATTCTAATAATGTTGAATTTCTTCACTTATGTAAATATTCAATAGGTATATAAATTTATTTATATACAACATTTTTTTTTTTTTTGCCAGAAGTTACATATAAAACTTGTATGAAAGTCTTCTTCTCTTTTTTGGAAAGGGGGAATGAGCTATTCATATATCAGTCAGAAAAAAGGACCTAGCCTGATACTAGTAGTCATGGGTCCTTCATGAAAACAAACACTACATGTTCCATTCTTAAGCTGTTATACTAAATCCATGAAAAAGCAAAAACACACTTTCAACAAGAAGGGAATTACACAGTATTATAAAATGTTATTGTAAATAGGAAAAAATGCACATGTATAATGACATAGGAGTTGGACTTTTAGATTTAAGAAATGAAATATATAACAGTTTAATGGAAAACTTACAAATATTATAAAGAGGGGATCTTGGGTGAGAAACTCACCCTGACATATGTTAGCTGTGTGAGCCTGGAACAATTACTAACTGAAAACAGATTCTCAGTTTCTTCATCTTGAATGCATGTATAAGTTTCTCTACATTGCAGGGTTACAGATATAAAAGACCTTCACTGTTGCTGATACCCAATTTAGGGTGATTATCATTATTAATTCATTGCTATTGTTATGTTGGATTCAACAGAAAGAGACATGATATAATCAAGTATTGGTTATCCTTCCTTATACATATCTGCAGAAGATACTTGGTAAAGATTGTTTATCTCCAGCAGTAATTTAATTTCATGCTAAATCTTATCCTCAGAATGAATGACTCTTTTCTAATGGGACATTCACTTTGCTTGCTCAGGGATTTCCTACTCCTGGGTCCAAAATCTTTTGCATACATTTGATCAAACTATTAGCCCCAGGCATGATCCTGCTTGACTTTCCACTGAAGTCCACAGTCAACCATTTCAGTGCCAATTTCTTAACCACTAATTCTTTTCCTTCCCTTTCCCCCACTGGCTTCCTTTGACTCTCACTGAGGGCAATGGTGTGCGGTTGAGGGAAGGTGCACTTCTCTTTAGTCTTGCCTTGTTGCAGATACCCACAGTCCTCTCCTGTTCCAAACTTTGGAACCCTTTTATTTACCTTGGGTTGATTCAGTTCCAATTTCCACTGCAGTTTTCTAGTCTGCCCTGCCTTCATTCACATCTCAGCTGATGATCTAGATTTCTGCCTTTCTCTGAGAAGACTGGGGACACCCAACACCAAAAGTCTACAAAGGACTGGCCAGAAACTCATGGAATTATCTTTGCTATATTTCTGTCCTTCTCCTAGTATAGTTTTCGAAGACATGCTATAAGATTAATCATGACCATTATTTTTTAAAATACTATTTTACGATGTTAAATGTAGTTTTAATTCTAAATTTTCATTTCAAAATGAGTATCTTCTTATAAAATACATTTAACTGAAAAAGGTTAAAGGCATAAATATACATGCTTCTTGATTAATGCCACAGACTGCCAAAGATGGTATCTTTGGGTGCATAGTAAATTAATATTTCCAAATTAGAGAATTATGTCAACACATTAAGATGATTTGTTTGCCCATGTAAGATGTATGTTAATATTTTATTTAGTGGCCTTTAATGTGTTTTATTAATTCTAAAAACTATAATTTGGTATGAAAAAACATTCTAGTGATCTTTGATTATAAAGAAGACACCATTTACTTCCATATCAAAGCATCCAGCTATACAATTATAATATGAACAATAATAAACTGTTAAACAGGACATTATCTCAAAGTCACAACACTAAATTTAAGTAGACCTGTCATTTTAAGAAGGAAATTGTTGATATAAACAATTAGACCAGATCTCCTCAAAAGCCTGAAGAAGAGAGATTACAGAGCATTAATAATAATAATAATATAAATAAATAAATAATCACCACTACAACTAACACTAATGCTTAAAAGATATCAAATGTTTTGCTAAGCACTTTACCTCTCATTTATTTCTGGGGACCAAGGATAAAATATTCTGACATTTGGCTGAAACAAATGACTTTGAAGTAGAGTGGCTACTTGCATAGGCTGGAAATAATAATAAATAATAACATTTATAATGTCAGAAATTCTACTAAATATTGTAGATCTATGATCTCATTTAATCCTCATGATTGCACCATGGAATGCTACTAATATCTTAATGTTACTATTGGGAATAAAAGCTCTGAGATGATAAATAACTTGCTCAAGATAATATAAGTTTTATGTGTCACAGCTGGGATTCAGTCCAGGCCTCACTTAAAGTCAATGTCTATTAATGTGATAATGTATTTTCAACCACAATTTGCTATAACCTGCATCTTCAAAATAGAAGAGGGTAGCTTGCTAGGATGCCAGCATTCCAATGACTTCTACCCAGGAAAATCTACACCCAACAGCAAGGAAAGAGCCAGAGCCTTACTTTTTTCTCTCAAGCACTTGAGATCTATAAAAATAAAATTCAAACTTTGTGATAACATGCAAAAGAGAATCATACTTATGACGAACATGAGATATTTAATAAATAAATATCTTTGGTTTTTTTTTTTTTGTTGTTGTTGTTGTTCCCTGATTTTAGATTAAATCCTCCATACCCCTAATACTTGGGAAAAATTGTAACAAAAGTTCCAATTTTGATCTGAAGCACAACTTAGTTTTTATTAATTTATTTACTAGTCAGGTATATTTATTGAATATATATGTTGTTCTGTAATTAAGGTCTCAGAATAGAAAGACAAAGACTTTGGTCTCAAGAATATTGCATTTTAGTAAGTCAAAGCTACATTTCCTAAAGTATGTTTATTTAGAAAGAGCTTGTTGGATTTTTCCCAGGCTCTAAGAGAACTCCTCTGAAAATAGATGATTCAATCATACAAAATGTACTGAGTCTGATATACTACTAGGGAGCCTTATGGCAACAGTAATTTTCAATAAAATAATTGGCATGAAAGTGATGCTGTGAGTGAGGTGTTTCCTCTCACAGAGGTGTTAATGTGTTCTGGCTCATTTAGAGAATTGTGACAAAGAAGGTCTGCTGAAGTTCACTTTCATTCATTTTGTGTCTTTTTTTCAGGCTCTCTCCCCCAGTTATTTTCTAAGCTTTAAAGTGTTCCCTGTTATTTTGACCAAATGTGTATTGTGATGGAAAGGGCATGATACATCCAGCAGAATTACTTAATTAGGTTTCAGTAAACAGTACATGCTAAGGCGGGTAGCTTTGCTTTCTAGGCCCAAAAATGAGCCTGTGATGCACCTGTGTTCCTGGGACGTGAAGTGCAGTGACTGATGTGATGGTAAGAGGATGAAGGATAAAACCTGAGAGATAAAAGTCCCAAAAGGAAAATAAAGGAGGGTAGCAGCTGCTGCCTTCTAACTGGAAGTGTCTATTTCAGGAATATGATCGGAGGTTTCATTTCAAGCACATATTGGGAAAGACTATAGAGTGTACTGTGTGTGTGTGTGTGTGTGTGTGTGTGTGTGTGTGTGTATACCTGAGTATGTGGTTAAAGCAGGTAAGTTAGATTATTTTCATTCTACATGTGAAGACTTTTCAAACCATTTCTAAAAAAGAAGAAAGTTACAAATGTAGAAGTTTACCGATTATCCCTAAGAGACTTTCATTTAGTCAGAATTTGATGGAGACAATTGAATCAATGATGGGCAGAAACTGTTTCACTGCTGATGCAGTGGGCTACAAACCATACATTTCTACATTCATGAAACAGAATTATCCTACATTATCTTTTCTCCCTGCAAACACCTTCCTTGCCCACACTCCCACCCTCTGCCAGAACCACTTTCTTAAGGTATAGATTATGTTATATTACTTTCTTGTTTATAACCACCATAGCTGGACATGCAAAATGCCCCGGTTCTGACCTGGCCTGCATACCCAAACTCTTCTTGCATTCCTCCTATACTCCAGGGCCAAACTTTCCATTTTCTAAATGTAACATTTATTTTTACCCTTACGGACTGTACCTGGAACCTAGAATGACTTCACACCTATTTCCCATCAATTAAAATACGCCCTCCTCCCGCCCCCGCCTTTCCAGCTGTGCAGCTGACATACCTCTTAGACCTCAAAGACTTTATTATCCTCTTCTCAGTTTTAATAATCCTTCATTTTTGCTCCTAGAGAATTTTTGCTAGAAACATATTAAAATTTTCGTTCATTTTGCCTCAGGTAAGGTATTTGCATGTCTGTTTTACTTTGCGAATGTGAACTACTTTGCGGCAGGAGGGGTTGCTAATTTGTTTCTTGCTACATTCTTGCCTTCCATGTGGTTGACCTTCAAAACATGTCTGGAGAGCAAACAAATATATAGCCAAAAAGTACTTAAGATTCACATGAGATGTTTCATTATGGATTCAGCTGCCTCACTAAGTTCTCAAGGTTTTATTTTCAAAAGACCCCTCAGTAAGAATAGCTGCACAGGTGAGAATGTTCAGTGTTCTCAGCAAAGATTAAGGGACACACAGGTGCTACTTAAATCTTTTTCATGAGCCATCTTAGGGACTGCATATCCCATTACTTGTGGTATGCTATCAGAGGTGTTTTGAAAAATCTCACTTTTTATACCTGTCTTTATAGCTTAATATTCTTTTTATGTACAAGCATACAATAATGTAATCCTAAATTAAGCAGTTATACTTTAAAAATACTTTAAAAAATAAAATAAAATAAAAATGCTTTAAGAAAGAAAAATTGATTTTAAGCTAAGAACAAGTGCACATTTTTATCTGGCTTTGTTATAAACTTCATAGAAACAAAACTGCAAAATCCTGACATTCTTTTTACTTTATGGAAAATCTACATGCAGCATCATAAAAAATGCACCTGCCATTCTTACAACAAACAACAAAAATGAAGTCAAACTAATATAAACTATAGCATTGTAACATGTCAATTTTCTACTCATTTAAAAAAAGTTAACCTTTAAGTAGGAAATATATATGTATTCACTTTAATGCCTTTTATGTGTAAATGACTCTTCTATTTTTATATAGAACAGGAGAATTTACTATCTCTGTGCTCCTAATCAGCAGGATTCACTTCAAAAGATAGTAGGACAAAAAGAGAGCTACGTTTCTTAATACTTGGGTCAAAAGACTTATACACTCTTTTCTATATTTATGACTTAGGCATATCAAAAAGGTAAATTATTCTAAAGAATAAACATGCATATCTGACAAATGGAGGAGAATGTTTTTTGATGACATCAATAAATGCAAATAATAGCATTGTCGCAGATTTACCTTCAAAATAAATGCAATTTCCTCCTTCTCCCCACTTTTTCTTTCTAAGTACATTGTTTTAACATGGAACCCACTTTTGTTCAAAAGATTGAAATAAACATCATCAGGATGAAATTATTTTAGACTTGTAAATAAGACTTAAAAGCTTAGGAATAGAGAAGTCTATCATGAAGCAGTCTTGTTATAATTACTTGCTAGAGTAATGCTATGAAGCATGGAACTAGGTTGAGCTTAATCCCACAAATGCATCCTGCATATTGATGTTCCTTTTATTTATAGACTGGCAGAACTCTTTTAAATTGAGGATAACACACCCTACCAGTTAATAGGACAAACAATTATCTACTAACTCAGTTCATCAAATAAAGATTTCTGCCATGAGTTTGGTGATCTATGCTATTTCCAACATATTTAAATACTGTGACCATTTGAATTTTGTACTCTCATGAGAAGTAATCTTGTAGACAAGTAAATATTTAGAAATTGGGAAGTGATATTCATTAAACTTTAGAGAATCAATTACTTTCAAGCACTTTAGAAATTCTCATCTATAGTCAAGTAATTAACTTAGTCTATAACTTACTGACTGAGTTCCATTTATTTCATTTTCAGTAAGAAAGTAAGAAATCTATATTTGTGAAAAGAATAAACAATACAGTTCAAATGACCTAGAATAATCTACCTTTGTTGTTTTCTAAATTAAATTTTACTTATATGTTTATTTCCATAATTGATATGAAAATAAAATATTGCTTGAGAATGCATAAAACTCAAAGAAGCTATAAAAATTTGAATGGTCTTAAAGTCAGAAGACAAGAATAACTTGTGGTTTCCTCAGGTAAATATTGATAACAAATTTATGTTATTTAAAAGGAAGAGCATTAAAGAGAAAGATAAGAAGATCTGACCAAACTGTGGTTAATAGTTGAGAATTGTTTTCAGAATACAATAGGCAAAAGCAGATAGAAAGAGGACCTGAATAAGAGTATACTATTTTAAATTCTAGATGTCACAATAAAAACAATGTTCATTGTGTCACCATTTTAAGTAATGCTCAGATCAACAATTTGGAATGATAAATACTTTCAAAGAAATAAAAGACAGAATAATAGTATAACCTTATAAACTGGAATAACCTTGAGGCATATTTATAAGATCATATGCTATAAACTGGTACCTTTCTATATAATACAAATACTTGATGACAACACATTCTCTACTGCACCTTCAAAAGTACAACTGTTTATTCCATTGTGGTTAAGGGTAAATACCAAAAGAGGAAGTCTCTATAGTTTGCAATCTTGGCTATTGCATTAAACTAGCATCCATAGCATCCATTCTTATGTCTGCTTTATATGAATCTTAAAACAACTGCTCTTTCCTCTTGAGAAAAAAAGAAACTCAATTATTACTGTATATATTCTCCTGAATCCAAGGGATCACCATTCTTTAACAACCCATTCAGTAGACTTAGAAAACAAATGGAAAAGCCCTATGTTATCCAATATATCTTGGCAGCATATTAAAGCCATATAGCAAGTGATAGATGATTAGATGTCTGCCTCAAATCTTACCTGGTTTATTCTTTTTTAAAAATCCAATCCTTGCTGTCTACCATGCAAATTTCTTGGCCACTGGGTGCACTCCAAACTGGGTAGTTGATCATGGTAATTCCAACATCTCATGGACAGCAGCACATCTCAGATTCCCACAAGCCAACTGCTTGAAATTAACCTGCAACAAACATGGCATTTCTTCATTTTAATGGAAAAATAGTGAACCATGTCCTATGTCTAGAAGAAATCACTTAATCAATAAAGGAATAATAGAGGAGTGTGTGAGTGGCTATAAATGCCTCTCAAGATGCTGATAAACATTGAAGTCAGAAGACAGAAGTTTATGTTCTTTAGAAGGTGGGTTTTGTACCTATTCTTCATGTAATTATAGATCTATTTAAGTTGTCAGTATAAATAAATATTATTGATATTAAAATTCATACATTTTATAGTAGGTATCCCTTTTCTTTCTTGTGGGTGACCACTTGGAGTATTCAGAGTTTTGTTTTGTTTTTTTTTTTTTACACTCTGTTCATCATAATCTCAGGGTAACTGGGCAGTGAAGTTCAACAGGGCAAAACCTAGAGGAAAATAGCATCTAGAAGAAAATCTATATGAAGATTGAGGAAAGTTTCCTTAGTGAAGCCTGATACTGCTGTCAGTGCCAACATTTCTAATATGAAAATTGCATCACCTCTGTAGGACGGTGCATAAGAAACTCCTTTGAGGGGTATATGTAAGCTGCTGCAAATTCAGCAGCCACTATTATCTCTATCAAAATACAGTCACCAAAATGAACATGTTGCAAACAGAGTATGGACACACATGCCCAGGAAAGTAATTAGGTAATTAATTTTGGCACAATCTACTACATATTTAATGGTTCAACTATTTGTGTCTATATGAATAAATATGCTGTTTAAACTTCTTCAGCGTGTTTAACTTTCTTTCATTCAAGAAGAAAATCCCCATGCACACCAAACAACTCTTACTTATTACACTGCTACCTCCCACACAAATAATTATTTTCAAGGGAAATTTTAAAATATATTAATGAATAAATTTGCCTCTTGTCCTCTTCAGGAAAGCCTTTAATAACTATTAAATTATTTTAGCTACCAACCATTTTAATTATGCATATACAGAAACAAATTTATTATTATTTTCTAAGTATCGCTAGACAAATGGCTGAGAGTTTATGATAAATTTGTAAAAGGCCTCATATGAGTGATTGTGTGCTATAGATTCATGGGCACAGGTGCAAAAACTGAATTTAACAAGCCACAGACTGACATATCCTCATTCACCAGTGATCAGAGATTCAGGTATTTCCAGAAGTCAATATGAAGACTTTGTTAAAAGACACAGTAGCCAGGCATCCAGTTGTGCTATTATAGCAAGAACAGTAAGGGCACATACTTCAGACTAAAAAGCATAACTAGAAAATAAGTCCTTAAAAAATATATGTGTGCCTGAACACAAAATGACCATTTTACAATTCAAAACAGGAGTGCTACTTTAGTGTTATAATTGACACACAAATACACACACACACACACAAATGCAGAAAAAAAATTATTTATCCAAGCTCCGATATTTGTTAAACTAAACTTTAGTAAACATCTGGGTGCAAAATGTCTCTATTCATATATATAAAATTAATCCTTTTCTTCTCTGAGGGTATTGTGAAAATTATCAAATTAATTTCCTTGTAAAACAAATGTTTTTATGAGTGGTAATTAGTTTTGGTCTCTTGGCTGCCATGCAGGATATTTGAAGAAATCATACATTGGTTGGCCATATGGCAGAGGAATGTTTATAAACATAATCTCCAAGTTCCCAAATTTACTAATAAAGTGGGGAATTTTTGAAAGCTACTTGCTTTGGAAGCACCCATCTGTGGCTAGTATGACATAGTTTAGTTCTGCCACTTATAATAAAACAATAAAAATAAGTAAATCAGAATAAGTATTTGCTTTTAAAATGGTCATACTTCATTATACAGAAATGATGCTATTGATCTCTTCTTTGAAGGAGTAGGTTTCCAGTAGTGTTGGTTTTTCACTGACCATTGATTACTGATTTCTCCATTAAGACAATTATTCATTCCAGAAATTTTAATTGAGTAATTCGTTTATGCCAAGTATGGGATTAGGTGTTCAGATATAAAATGAAAAGACACGTATACTTCTTCTGTAAAGATTACCATTTAATCTACACTGATTTGTTGATATATATTTGTACCCAATAAAGGTATCAAAATAATTGACTTTATGTGATGTCCTAACCACTATGTGAATGGACTATGAAATTTTATGAAGTTTTCCAGTGAATAAAAAAAGAATTATAGGCTAAGAGCAAAGCTACTGTACAAAAGGACCAATTCACGCAGTTGACTCATGTCAAGTTCTTGCTGTATGTGATGTGGTGTCATTCTAAAGTCTTTCTCCATAAGTCTGCCTCTCAAACATGTATATTAAGTATTATAATGCAATTCTGTGTGGTCTACAACACAGATTAACATATTTTGGGGAGCAGAAGACACTGTTGTTTTACACAAGTTGATTTACAAATGTTTGAATTTGCATTCATATATTTTTTCAAAGAGGGTATATAAAATTAATATGCAGGCTCCTCAAAGAAGTTCAATAGGTATTCAAAACAAGTGCCAATTCTATGATGTTGATTTGAAACTTCATTTTAATAAGAGTTTTCAGAATAATATATGCTTAAAATAATTTTTCACTTTTTTCTCTTTAAATATGCTAACTATAGCATAGAAACATGAAAACAAAACACACATAAAATGCTTTTTTAAAATATCAGAAATTAAGTGATTTTCACTGAAATTAATATGGTTTTAAAGTGGTTTAATTTTCTTCTATTTTCTCATCTTATATATTCTGAGTCTGCTTATTACTTGGATGACTAATCTAAAATCAAACCTTTAAAAAATAAGTGTTACTCTTATCTTTGGAAACTTGTATTCTATTAAAATAAATATTTAATAACTGTATTTTATTAAATGCAAGTTATACCCCAAGAATGTTAATTTAAACCCCACCACCACCAGCAGCTTTCCTGCTGGTTTTATTTATTTATTAAAAAAATTTTATTGTTGTTGTATTACATCCATCCCCTTTTTGCTCCCCTCTGTCCCCCTCCCCACTGACCCATTCCCCCCAAAGTCAATCCTACCTGTTGTCCATGTCCATGGTTCCTTTATACTAGGTTCTTCTTGTCTAAGCTGCTCCCCTTCCTTGCCTCTGCCTCCCCCTCCCCCCAACCCCCTTCCCCCTGACCACTAAAGGCCTATTCACTGTATTCATATATTTGGTTCTGTTTTGCTTGTTGTTAGTTTTATTCATTATTGTCCTGGTGACCTAGTTTATTTTTCTGGCACTTTGCCTCCCAAGCTTCCGTGTTCTTACCCACATGCCTATTTTGTGAGGCCTGATTCTCCCTCAGCTAAATTATTTTTCTGCTTAAGAAACCCAGAATCAGCCCTGGCTGGTGTGGCTCAGTGGATTAGCACTGGCCTGTGAACCCAAAGGTCACTGGTTTGATTCCCAGCCAAGGCACATAACCAGGTTGCAAGCCAGGTCTCCAGCCAGGTCATTAGCTGGAGGCAGGTGAAAGGCAACCATATATTGATGCTTCTCTCCCTATCTTCCTTCCTCTCTGCCTTTCTCTCTGAAAATAATAAATGAAATCTTAAAAAGAAAACAGAATCATTTTTCAATCATAACTGAAAATCCTGACACAAAAATTAATTTTTTTACATGATAGAAAATCTGCTAGAACCCAGCAAGGGGACTAACTAACTCAAAGAAGCATGGAGTTCTCATATATCTAAAACAACAACAACAAAAATAAATAAAAGCAGAAAACACAAAATTTGTGGCTGAAGTTATGATGTATGTTGTAAAATTACCAACAAAATGGAAAATCTTTACTTAGCTGCAAATCAGATGTTTTAGTAAATACCTTCATTGTTCAATTTATCAATTTTTAAGGATATTGAGATTGACTTCCAGATATGATAGGATAATTAAAGCAATTTTACAATAAAGCTATAATAAAATGAAAGTGAGTTGCTTCACAAACAAACATACTTGTAAATCCTTTAAAAAGGTAGCATCCTAATACATAACTGCTCAAATGAAAAAAATCTAGAAACATATCCACACATTCATAATTTCAACAAAGCATATAGAGTAAAAATATAAAAATGTAGACATGAGAAATACACAACAAATTTGGGTCACTGGTTACATGGGAACAGGAGGCAAAAAGTGCTTTAAAGGAGGATTCAGTATTATCTATAAAAGTTTATTTCTTACAAACCAAAATGAAAACCAAAGTTCTGAACCAAGTACACAACATGCCAAAAGTTGTTCAACTGAACAACAGTGAATACATAGGATATATTTCACTGTTAGGTGTTTTGTTTGTTTGAAATATTTTCTTTAAAGAATAACCCCCCATATGACAAACCACTTTCACATTTTGACTGCCCCACAGATGACCTACATTATGACTCTTAAATTAATTTCCCTATCTTTCTATTTGAAATTGGTTCTGTATAAGAAGAAAAAATGTGATTTCTATATAACTGATCATCAAGACAAGGTATCTTTTCCGTGAAACTACGAGTCTTGCAAATCACCCTTCTGCCCAACAGGTTTGTATTCATGTCACCCTAAGACTGACTGGCGCCCACCCAGCACTGGAAAGGCTGTCTCACTGGGAGAGAGCGAAGACCACAGTTCGGACCTCATTCAAATGGACACAGAACTTCTGTCCTTGATGATGAACTTCAGTGGATGTATGCTCAGATTTCCAGAGCTGTGTGAGGGAGGTCTTTTTGTGGTTGGATTTGGTGAATTTAAAGGACTCTTCAGATTTAAATACGATTGTGACTGCAAAACTGCAACTCCAGGCTGTCTAATCCCCTCTGGGCTTCACACCCGTTTCTTCCAAACACTAGGATTTCCTTGTGTTTCCTGGATACCAGTCAGGCACCTAAACCACAGGCGCTTTTCAGTTAAACTAAATAACTCCCTCCAGGAAACCTCTCTTAGTTTTTACCTTTACTTAGGTCAAAGAATGATGTTGTTTTACACACAGAAGCAGAAACCAGCAAAACAGGTAAAAATGAAAAGAACAATAATTATGTGACCTGATGGATGCGTTAGCTCATGCTATGGTAGTGATAATTTTATAAGTGTATCAAATCAATACATTGTACACTTTAATCTTGCACAATGCTACAAGTCAATTATTACACAATAAACCTAGAAAAATTGGTTTAATATTTGGAATGCAGTCAGTGTAACATACTAACAAAAGTAGACACAGAAAAAGCATTTGACAAAAGCCAATATCCCTTCTTGATACTAAACAAACAAAACACCTTTGAGCAAACTGGTAAGAAAAAGTAATTCCACCAATTGCTACAGGTCACTACAAAAACCTACAGATAACATTATGTTTAATGTTGAAAGATTGTATTCTATCTAAAACCAAGGGGGAAAAAACCCAAAACAACGATGTTAGTTCCCATCACTTGTAGTGCAAGTTCTAGCCAGTTCAATGAAGCAACAAATAAAAGGTATCTATATTGGAAAAAAAGTGGTAAAACTGTCTTTATTTGTAAATGGCATAAAAGTGCTAGAACTGATTAATGTTTTACTTTAACAAAGTTGTTAAATATAAGAATACATACAAACATTAATTGTAATTCTATATTCTAGCAACAAAAATTAGGCATCAAAATTTACCAAAAAAAATTCCCACCTCAATACCACTTACAATAGTATAAAATTACATAAAATATGTAGGAATAAATCTTGCAAGAGGAGGGCAGATGGCGACAGAGTAGAGAGCAGTGCTGATGGTGTTCTCGAGTGCCAAAGCAGCTAGAGGACAGGATAGCGAGCATGAGACATCTTCAGGACCCTAGTGATTGTAACGGGCAGCATCTGGACACAGAAGAGCACAGCCCAGAGGCAGAGGAGGCCAGCAGGACAGTAGGTGAGGCGTTCCCGACCGGCCGGCGGGCCGAGGTTGGCTCTGGGCAGGGGCGGCTCTGCCCAGAGGGGCGCGTTTGACTGAGGCCAGTTCCGGGCTCACTGGTGACTGCAAGTCTCAATAGAGAAGTGCGGGCAGCGAGGGCGAACGCCGTAGGGAATGCGGAATTGAACTCTTGCAGGGGAGGGACTGTGTGAGAGACTCCGGCAACAGGGAGAGGAGGCTCCGCGCGGGGCTAGAGGCGGAGGAGAAGAGTCCTGCGGGAAGCTGGAGCTGGGGAGCAGGAAGTGCACCAGCAGGGCGGCGAGAGGGCCGAAAACGGAGCTGCTGGGCCACCGGGGAAAGAGCAGCTAGAAGCCCCTGCAAGGGGGGAGGCCCAGACCTGCGCAGCCACACAGGCCCCCAGGCTCCCCGGGAAACTCCAAATTGCTAGCCGGCAAGCCAGGAACTAGTGGCGGGGGTAACTTACCCGCCATTGCGGGAGACAAAGGCCTCACCGCCCACGCCTGGGAGGGGCTCATCACAGAGGCCACATAAAGGACTCCTCAGAGAGCTGGTTGGCTTGGAGGAGTGGTGCTCGCCCCATAAGGGTGGGGCAGTGTAGGCGGACCCAGACAGTGTTGACTGACAGGCCCGGCCTCCTCCCAGAACTGCGGGGGTGGGACCAGTCGTCACAGGGACCAGCTAAGTTGCGGGCTGCCCTGCAGAAGTGCTGGGTGCCTGTCCCAAGGCCGGAACCTCCGCCAGGAGTGGGAGGGGGCTCCGTGCAGGCTCCAGAACACCAGCAGCCCTAACACCCAGCCAGGCTGCAGAAGGCCCAGCCTACCTGGGGGTGGACACTCAGAATCAGCCCTAGTGCAACAGTCAGAGGCCCTGTCACGCGCCAAGACCAGCTAGAATTTAGACTATAGACTGTAAAGTCCTGACCAAGAAAAAGAGGCAGCCTCAGGAAAGGGATTGCTGCCAATCTCAAGCACCTGAATTATACCGAGAGCAATATGAACTATTAAGCCCCAACATATCCTTTGCAAAAGTTACTCCTCACATATTATTAATCCCCCCCATACCTCAATCCACATAAATACCCAAGATCCTCCCCTACTCTCGAATTAAAGTCTATTCACTCTGTGCCTATAACGCATTCCCAGTCCTCAATCTAAGTATTCCTCCCTTCCCCAGCCTTTCTAAACCCATTCTTTATTCTCTTCTTCCTTCCTCTTTTTTTTTTTTTTTTTCAATTTTTCTTTTCCTTTTCTTCCTGGTAAAGCCTACAGGTTCTGGCTCCACCTGGACCAATCAGAAATCATAAAGGGGGAACACACAGCTAAAACATTTCTTTATTAATATTGATTTCTCTTTGTCTTGTGACTTTCACCCCCATCTTTCTTTTTCTTTCTTTCTTTCTTTCTTTCTTTCTTTCTTTCTTTCTTTCTTTCTTTCTTTCTTCTTTCTTTCTCTCTCTCTCTCTCTCTCTCTCTCTCTCTCTCTCTTTCTTTCTTTCATTCTTTCTTTCGTTCTTTCTTTCTTTCTTTCTTTCTTTCTTTCTTTCTTTCTTTCTTTCTTTCTTTCTTTCTCCTTTTGTTTCTCCCTGATAAAACCCACTGGTCCTAGCTCCACCTGGACCGAACAGAGACCATAAAGGGGGAACAGAAACCTAAACCATTTCTTAATATTGATTTCTCTTTCTCTTGGGACTTTCTCCCTTTTTCTCTTTTTCATTTTTTTTTTTTTTTTTTTTCTTTTCCTCTGCTAAAAGCCCTCAGGTCCAGGCTCCATTGGGACCAGTCAGGGATTATTAAGGGTGAACAGCCATCTAAAACCTTTCTTCTTATTATTATTATAATTTTTATTTCTTTTTTCCTTTTGCAATTTCTTTGTTGGTTTGTTTGTTTGTTTGTTTGGTTTGGGTTGGTATTTTGTTTTTGTTTTTTTTTGTATGTTTTTGTTTTTGTTTCTGCTAAAAGCCCAGACCAGAATACAACCAGATAGCCCAAATAAAGGACACACCAAGAACAGCAAGTGGAGAAAATTTGGGAGATGGCAACATTGAACTCCACAAATCTCCTATCACAGAAGGGTGCTCAACTAAGGCAAGGAAGCAAAGCAGGCTAACCCAAGGAAAGAACAAAAATAAATAAATAAATAAAGAGCAAGCAAGAACAGACACCCAAAATGGGCAAAAAAGAATCAGTCCATCACTGAAAGGAAAGGAAGAATCCCCAGAAAGAACACAAAATGAAACAGAGACACCTGGAATATCAGATCAGGAATTCAAAAGAATGATGATAGAGAAGCTCAGTGAGCTCAGCCACATCAAAGAAAACTGTAAACAACTCCAGGAGAACTACAAACAACTCCAGGGAAATTACAAAGAACTCCAGGGGAATTACAAAGAACTCCAGGGAAATTACAAAAAAACTCCAGGGAAGTTACAAGGAGCTTACTGAGAACTACAACAGCTTGAAAAAGGACATAGAAACTATCAATAAGTGCCAGGAGGAAATGCAGAATACAATTTTTGAATTGAAGAATACAGTAGAAGGAATCAACAGTAGGCTAGAGGAAGCAGAGGACCGGATCAGCGAGTTGGAGGATAATGTAGACAAATACTCCAAGACAGTACAAGAGAATCAAAAAAGGCTGAACAAGACTGAAGAGGGGTTAAGAGAGCTGCAGGACAACATGAAACGTAACAACATCCGTAACATAGGGATACCAGAAGGAGAAGAGAAACAAGAAATGGAAAACCTGTTCAAAAGAGTCATGATAGAAAATTTCCCTAACATGATGAGTGAAAACATGAATCCAGTTCAGGAAGCACAGAGGGTCCCAATGAGGATCAACCCAAACAGACCAACACCAAGGCACATTATTATTAAAATGGCGAATTTCAAAGACAAAGAGAAAATCCTAAAAGCATCAAGAGAGAAAAGACAAATCACATACAATGGGGCTCCAATAAGGCTATCAAATGATTATTCAACAGAAACAATTCAAGCCAGAAGGGAATGGCAAAAAGTATTTCAAGTCATGGTCAACAAAGGCCTGCAACCAAGAATACTCTACCCAGCAAGGCTCTCATTCAAGATACAAGGAGAAATAAGGAGCTTCCCAGACAAGAAAAAAAAGACTAAAAGAATAAATCTCTACCAAATCAGCATTGCAAGAACTGCTAAAGGGTCTGCTATAAAAATAAGTACACAAATAAAATGAAGAAACAAAGAAAGCCAAAGAGGAATACAGACACAAAGGGAGAAAATGGCAATGAATAAGTATCAATCGATAATCACCTTAAATGTAAATGGATTAAATGCACCAATCAAAAGACATAGGGTAGCCGAATGGAGAAGACAACATGACCCACATATATGCTGTCTTCAAGAGACCCACCTCAGAACAAAAGATTGACACAGATTGAGAGTGAAGGGATGGAAAACTACATATCAAGCAAATGGACATGAAAAAAAAGCTGGAGTAGCAATACTGATTTCAGATAAAATACATTTTACAATGAAGGACATAAAAAGGGACAAAGATGGACATTTCATAATACTTAAGGGAACAATCCATCAAGAAGAAATAACTCTGATAAACATATACACACCCAACATAGGAGCTCCGAAATATATAAGGAAAATCTTGGAAGACTTTAAGAAAGACATAGACAGCAACACACTCATAGTAGGGGATTTTAATACCCC
>PVIW01008635.1:0-58987 GCA_004026585.1 Noctilio leporinus
GGAGGAGGATGAAGAGGAGAAAAAGGAGGAGAAGGAGGAAGAGGAAGAGGAGAATAAGAATAAGTATAAGCTCTGGCTGGTGGCACAGTGGATAAGGCACCAACCTGTGAACCCAAAGGTCACTGGTTCAATTCCCAGGCAGGGCACATAACCAGGTTGCAAGCCAGGTATCCAGCCAAGTCCATAGCTGGAGGCAGGTAAAAGGCAACCATTCATTGATGTCTCGCTCTCTCTCTCTCTGCCTCTCTCCCTCCCCCTCTCTCTAAAAATAATAAATAAAATCTTTTTTTAAAAAAAAAAGGAGAAGGAGAAGAAACTTTAAAAAATGAGAATAGTTTAAGGAGTCTCTCAGATAACTCCAAGCATACCAATATTTGCATCATGGAAGTGCCAGAAGGAGAAGAGGAAGAACAAGGAATTGAAAACCTTTTCAAAAAAATAATAATGGAAAATTTCCCTAACCTGATGTAGAAAGCAGACATACAAGTCCAGGAAGCATAGAGTCCCAACCAAGATACATCATAATTAAAATACCAAAAGTTAAAGACAAAATATCTTAAAAGCAACAAGGGATCAGCAGTTATCGACAAGGGATCTCCCATAAGACTGTCAGCTAATTTCTCAACAGAAACTTTGCAGGCCAGAAAGGATTGGAACAAAATATTCAAAGTGATGAAAAGCAAGGACCTACTACCAAGATTACTCTAACCAGCAAAGTTGTCATTTGGTATGGAAGGATAGATAAAGGGCTTCCCAGACAAGGTAAAGCTATAAAAGTTCATCATCACCAAAACAGTATTACAAGAAGCATTAAAGGGTCTTCTTTAAGAAGAAAATAAACACATGAAAATATAAATAAAAGGCAATAAACATATGCCTTTCAACAATTATTGTAAATGCAAATTGATTAGATGCTACAATTAAGATATATGCTGTCTACAAGAGACTCACTTCAAATGGAAAGACACACACAAACTGAAAGTAAAGGAATGGGAAAAAATATTTCATGAAAATGAAAAAAAAAAAGTTAGGATCCAGACAAAATAGACTTTAAAACAATAGCTATATTATGTGTTTGCCATCCCAACACAATACACAGATGATGTATTATAGAACCGTACATCTGAAACCTATATAACTTAACAATTTCACTCCAATAAATTCAATAAAAAGTAAAAATAAAATAAAATAAAGGGTGGGAAAAAAGATAGTATAGTATAAATCCATCAAATTATCAAGAAATGTTTTCAATGAGAACATGAAGAAAAATTTCTGTGCTGTTTTCAATGATGTAGAAATTATCATTTCTAAAATTAATGATAGAAACTTAAAACTTTTTTGGAGGTTTTACAATATATTGTGCAACACAGAAGTATATGTATATGTGATTTATAAATAAATAAATATTAAAAATAAATAAAACAATGGTTATAACAAGAAACAACAAAGGATCCAGCAATTCCACTTCTGGGTATTTATCTGGAGAAACCCACTACATCAAAAAGACATATGTATCAATACGTTCATTGCAGTATTATTTACAACAGCCAAGATATGGAAGCAACCTAAATGTCCAATAATCAAAAAATGGGTAAAGAAGAAGTTTTGCAAATAAAATCTTGCTATCTGCAACAATATGGATGGACCTAGAGGGTACTGTGTTGAGTGAAATAAGTCAGACAGAAAAAGGCAAATGCCGTATGATTTTGCCTATATGTGAAACCTAGAAAACAAATTAAACAAACAAGTAGACCAGAAGCAGATTCACAGGCAGAGAACATTTTGACAGTTGCAAGGGTAGGGAGATAGTTGAAAAAAGTAAAGGGATTAGGAAGTGCAAATTAGTAGTTATGGAATAGTCATAGGAATGTAAAGTACATCAATATAGTTGGTAATATTGTAATAACTATGTATGTTGTCAGATGGGTACTAGATTTATCAGGGTGATCACTTTGTAAGTTATATAAATATTTAATCAGTGAGTTGTACACCTGGAACTAATATAATATTGTATGTCAACTGTAATTTGAAAAGTAATGTTAACCTCACAGGATGTGGAGAAGTAAACAAGTTCCAGAACTATTTAGAAGAGACAATGACGGAACTTGGCAATTGATAGAAATGTAGAGTGAGGGAGAATGTAGAGTGATTTCCAGGTCTAATGGTGGTGCCACTTCCTAAGATAGAAAGCACAGAAGAGAAACCATTTTAAATGTTCAGTATGTAACAAGCTGAGTTTGAAATGCCCAAGGACTCTTAGGTGGAAATATTAACAGTAAGTTGATTAATCAGGTCTGATTCATCATTGTCATAGCCACTTTCCTCCAGTACTTATTAACTGCCACTATGCTCCAGTCACACATGACTTCTCTTCCTCAAAGACACCACGTTCATTTCTGCCTCTAGACCTTTGCACCTGCTGTTCTCTCCACTGAAGATCCTCTTTCCTCGGGTGGCCAAATGCCTGGCCCCATGTAATTCATGTATCAAGTCAGACATTACCCCCACAGAGGGGTCTTCTCTAACCATCCCACCTACACTCTTTCCCCAGTCACTCTCAACCACCCTATAGCATCTTCACTGCCCTTGTCACTAGAAATGACCTTTTGCATCGCTCCTTTACTTTTCTCTTATTTGTCTCCCATACTCTAGAACTGTGTTGTCCAATCCCGTAGCCGCTAGCTACACGTGGCTCTGTAAATTTAAATAGATTTAAATGAAGTAAGATTTTGAAATTCAGGTTCTCGCTCCAATAGTCTAAGAGCCACATGTGGCTCCCCTACTGGGCAGCACAGATAAGAACATTTCCATCATTGCATGAAATTCTAAAGGGAAGCTCGGCTTTAAAAAGAAAATTCCATGCAGCAGAAACGTCTTTATCCACAGAGCCTAGAAGAATGTTTTCCAAACCATGTTTCATTCCTGGACTGGGAAATTTAATAAATTCTGGCCAGTATAATTTTTAGTTAAATAGAAGAAAAAATTTAAAAATGCACCCATTAAACATAGGGAAAAATAAGAGTTTCTTATGGAAAAATTTTTACATGTTTGTGTGTCCTAGATGGCTTTATAAATTGCACTTCTTGTATGTCAAAAAACGTGTACACAGTATCTGCAATACAGTATGGGCTCAAAACTTTGTTTGAATCAAAAAATAAATGAACGGTTTTATAGAGTTTATCTGATCTCACTTTAAAGAATAGAAAACTAAAATTAGGAGAGCTAAGTGACTTGTCCGATGACAAAACTTAAAAGGTTAGAACTAGCGGTCCAATCTGGGTCTGAGTGACTGATTCCAACTACTATGATCTTAGTCATGAATGGTTTGTTCTTAAAGGGCTGGATGTGGGAGGCTCACATAATGTGAGAAGAGATGGGGACCCTGCAGAGAACTGTGAGGGAACCTAGCTTTGGGAGACAGGCAAAGGATAAAATGTCTTAAAAACAGAGAGGATGAGCTGTAGGGAGCCTCAGAAAGGAAAGGAAGCCCATCAGGAAGGAGGAAGTGGTTGACGCTACGAAGAGGTCTGCACTTTCAAGAAAGTAAAGACAGGAAATTTCAGTAAATTTTGCTTTGAGAAGGTTGTTAAAGTCTTTGGCAAGAGGAGTTTCAGTGAAGCGATCAGGTCGGAACCTATGGTGGAGGCTGAAGGGGAAATGGGAGGCAAATGTAGAAAACCTCCCCAAAAGTCCATCTGTGAATGGGAGACAGTGAAGTGCAATCACAACCGTGCTTCTGCTTATTTATTTATTTTTAAAACAGGATACTCTGAGCATGATTATACACTGGTATGAACGGAGAGGTTGACATAAAGAGAGAGGGTAACACAACTGAGTTCCTGGGCAGATGGGAGGCAATAAAATCCAGGTAGGAGATAGGGAGATCGGCCTCAGAGAAAAGGAAAAGTGCCCACTCTGTAACAGGGAGGGAACGGAGGACAGGTAAACACAGACAGAGATAAACTAGGAGCAGGACTTGGCAGGAGCGCCTCTCCAACGGTCTCTTTTTCAATGTGGGAAGCAGGAGAGAACATGTGCTATGAATAGAGAGCAGAATGAGGCAGAAAAGGTGGTTAAAAAAAAATAATAAACAAGGCTTTATTGACATTAAGGTGTGCATAAATTCTAAAAACCCTTCCATAGGTCTCGTAAATCAGAAGGCTAAAACCTCCCTCTATCGCTGTTGACTGAAGGAGTGAAATGCAAAATGTTGATAAAAGAGGGTCCTAGTCAGGTGGAAACAGAGGACACTGCTGACCCAGAAAGTGGGCCTGGGGCCCAGTGTGGAGAGAACCAGGGGAGGCTGGAGCCTGTGAACTTTCAGTGACACCAGTCAGCAAACTTCCGGAAAATGCCTGGATAATCTCTGGCCCTAATTGAGCTGTTTAAGGCATCAGACCTTTAGCAATAAGAACCTGACCTCATTTCTCCTGTGAACACTAAAAATGGAAAGAAACAAACATCCAGCCAAGAGCAGAAAAAAAAAATAGAATAAATGTAACCATTTTGTGGAACGTATCAGTCCCTCAAGTACATAAAAATCTAAACTTGTACCCTTCTTGCCCCCTCCTTTGTGCCTTATGCATTCATTGTAAGTTCGCAACCTTGCAGTTGTGGGTGCATAAGATGATGTTAGTATATTGCAAGATTTATTTAAAGTTAGGTAAACATAAACCCTCTGTATTATAAAAATGCAGTTCAGTCTATCTCCTGAGCAGGAAAAAACAAACGAAACAGTTCTTCTCTACTATGTGTTTCTTTCCTCCCTGTCTCCTTTACTACTCACATAGCCCTTTACTTCTGGTCACCAAACGTGTGGAGCACTTTTTACCATGCGGTTCTCCATGACACTGGCTGGGTATTCTACAATTCAACTCGACCCCGACACTGTCTACATGGAGACAGCATCAGATACTGAAGATGGAGGGCTTAGTCCCACCAGACCATCCCCCACTTTAGATGCCAATCCCAAGTCCAAGTTGTCACCTTTGCTTCTGACCAACTGGCTATAAATCAAAGGTTTCCACAACACCCTCCTCAGGTTCAATTAAGTTGCTGGAACGTCTACAGAACTCAAAAAAAAAAAAAAAAAAAATAGTTTAGAGATGTTTACTGGCTTATTATAAAAGATACTGATGAACATCCAGGATGGAAGATTCACCTAAGGCAAGGTATGTGGGTAGGGGACACACCGCTCTCCACCACCACTTGTTCACCAGCCTGGAAGCTCTCCAAACCCACTGCTCTGAGGGTTTTGCAGGGGGCTCCTCCTGCAAGCATCGTCCATTGTTACTCCACTTCCAGACAGAGGCAAGTAACGGGGGCGGAAAATTCCAAGCTTCTGATCATGACTTCGTTTTTCTGGTAACCAGCCCTCATCCCACCAAGAATCACCTCATTAAAACAAAAGATGCTCCTAGTGCTTGTATCAATTAGAAATTGTGAGGATTTTAGAAACTCTATGCCAGGAGCTGGAGGCAAGGACCAATATGTACTTTTTCTATTATCTTACACCGTCACTTCGAAACCTTGGTCACAATTGTCCTAAATTGAATTTTCAAAACCTCCTCTGTCATTGTATGTTGACACACACACTGTTTCTCTTTATCTAAAGTGTTTTTTTTCTGTTCCACCTACACCACCTGACCCCAGCTTCCTCTCTTCCAGTGAGTTAATATTCTTTTCTTCCCATAAGACTCAGCATTCTCTCTCCAGAGCCTTCCTGTGTCTTAACTGCAGACACATGGCAATAGAATGGCACACTATCTGTGCCCTCCAGAGCCCCGTGTCACTCAATAAGGGCACCATGCTGCAGCCACACCCCACCTAGCCCAAAAGTGTAGAGCTCAATAAGTATGCAAAAGGCCTTCATAACTATCCGGGGGAATAGTTGGATCCCTACCACACACTACAGACCCACAAAAAAATTTCAGAAAGATGAAGATTTAAATGAGTAAAATAAAACCATAAAAGAACAAGATGGGTAATATAGGGGAATATTTTAATAAACTCACAGTAGAGACTGCATTTCTAAGTCCTGTCATAAAACCCAGAAGCTGCAAAAGCTATAATGGACTAATTCAACTACATAATTTTTTAAATTTCTGTATACCTCAAAATAACAGAATTTTGTAAAAGTAAAAGGAATTTTACTTTACATCATAGACTAAGAACTAATTTCTTCCATGAATAAAGGACACTTACAAATCCATTAAAAGAAAAAAATTAAAAGCATAGATATACAGTCCTTGGAAAACAAATTATTTAGATGTATGAAAAGATGTACTATATCATTCATAAAAAAGAGATGTAATTTAAGCTGCAAGGAAAGACCAAATTTTGACAATCAGACTGGCAAAGATCAAAACATTTGAAGCTACTGCGTTGGCAAGTACATAGAAACAGGCACATTTCTGCACTGCAGGTAGGAATATAAATTAGCATAACCTTTTTGCATGGCAATCTGATGATAACCCCTAAAACTAAAAGTGCACATATTGATCAAACCAGCAGTTGACTTGTGGGTGTTCATCCCATAAATATATTCCCACAGGTGAAAATGCATCTTTGTAATAGCAGAAGCCCTTCCATGGAAGACTAAGACAGTGTTACTACATACTGAGATGGGTAGATCTGCAATATATAGTAAAGGGGAAAACAGGATGGTTCAGAACAGCGTATAGAGTATGCTACCATCTGTAGGCTAAGAAAAAAAATTGTTTAAATATATATATTTAACACCTGTATGGAAACAAATTTATGTGTATGTATATGTTGTAAATATGTAACACCCCTAGAAATGCATATACAAGAAGCCAGTAGCCGTGATTAGGAGAGGAATTAGATAACTGGAAGATAAAAGAAGAAAGAAGATTTGCTATTTAATATATTTATGCAAACATTTGAACTTTTAACAGACATTAACCACTGCAAGATTAACATCGATGGTTGTCTCTCATACACCCCTAGCTGGGGACCTGGCCTAAAACCAGGCATGTGCCTGACTGGGAATCGAACCAGCAATTTTTTGGTTTGAAGACTGGTGCTTAACCCACTGAGCCATGCCACTGAGTGCAAATAGGTATAATTTTTATTCATTTGTGCCAGACGACTGTTACTTTATTGGCTATTGTCTTTTTTTTTCGTTCTTTCTTTTTTTTTTTTTTTTGACAATCTAAGAAACAGTATCTCTAACTAAATACTCAGGTATTGCATGTTTTAAAAATTCTTACATTGCACTGGTTGAATATTGCTGGATTAGAGCCCAAACTTTGGAATTCTGAAGTTCTCTACATATAAATTCTGGCCAAATATTATAGCTTAATTTTCTATGGTCACAGAAAACACACAGGCAATGGCCAATAGCCCCTCTGCCCCTGTTAAGCAGAATGGAACAATCCAAGTATCCTATGTATGAGTCAAAGAAGCTTTCCTACCTGACACCATTATGTGATTCCAATTTAGTTGAAAGTTTATTTTTTAATAACTTAGATTGGTGTGATTATAAAAATTAAAACAATCAAAGAAAAAAAATCCTAAATTGTCCCAAGTCAATCCTAGAGGATCATGCCTTCTGGTCCCACTAAAAGAGAAGCAAAAAATGGCCTCTGAATTAAATTTGAGTCTGATTAAAACCTTGTTCCCAAGTCTACTCAGATCCTGCGGTGACTGCTTGTCACCAGAGAAACCTGGCATGTTATGTAGAAGAGAAAGGATTAATGTGATTCCCAAGTATAGCTAACATTGAAATTCAACTGCAGTTACTCAAGTTGATGAATGACTTGGAGCCCGGTACACTGCTGTAAAACACAGTTAACTTTCATAAGACAAGGAAGCAATTTCTTTTCTTAAATTTTCTCCTCCAGCATTTCTGGGAAATTACATTGGGAAGTGGCTGTTTGCCCTGGCAGCTGGTCTTTGTACTCTACCACTGGATAAACAAGTCCCTGTGCTAGGATCCTCTAGAGAGCAGGCTCATTATATATACCTCCACTTAGTAAAAAGGTTCAAAACCCATATTTAAGGCCATGCATTAAGCACATGTTAATCATTACCAGAAAAGCACAAGTAGCATATAAGTAAGCTGATGAACTTAAATCTACACTTGCTTTGATAAAGTTTGGTACTTTAGACCCTAGGTCTTGTGTTAACAGTGAGAATATGAGCCCAGCACCCAACATATATGTGAATGTCAGGAGCTCTATGTTTTCAATATAATTCTAATAATTATAATTCTACTAATTTATCTGGCTATGCTCTATAAGATATATTTTCTCCCTGTTTCCTCATCTAAAAAAGTAAGCCTGTCCTACCAATATTAGGGTTGGGTTGATATTCAATTAACTGTGTCTAGCACCAAATAAGCACTGGTGGGAGTAGCTTAAAATTAAATACTTTTTAAAAATTATAGGCAAAATTGAAAAAATAGAAAATATGTAGTTTCATCTATCATAAACTTCTATAGCTATAAAAGACATCTATTCAACTATACCTGCAAATACATGTGTAGTAATTTTTTCTAATTTGCTTTCACATTTCCATTCTTCTCAAACACAAAACAGAAAAAAATTATCTCTGGATACTTGACTAAGCTGATGCAATTTTTTTTTTTATTGCCTGGGCATACAGCCAATAGATTAAACTGTGGGGAGAACTGATATGACATTGAGCAAGTACATTAACCCCTCAGGATGCCAGTTTCCTGTTCTGTAAAATAAGAAAGCTGGACAAATAAGTGCTTCTCAAACTCCAGGGTATTCTGGAATCCCCTGGGCAGCAGGTGTCTTGGCCAATGTGGTAGAGTCTACACATCCATACTTTTTAAACAAACTCCCCAAGAGAGTCTGATGCACACCAGTTAGAGAATATCTAAATCTAATGATCTCTAAAGTCATTTCCGGCTCTAACAATCATTAATCTTTTTTAAAACACACCTATTCTGCATAAATAGATAACTTCATTACATGATAACCTACTTTAGGGATCTTTTCTCTTTTCTTTGTGTGGTCTTTCCTTCTGCTGCTCATCCTTTTTTACCAACAGGTCACCCACCTCCCACACCATGTGAACACTCTATCAGTGATCATACTAGAGCACAGTGAGGCCTGCCTTGTCCCTTATTCTAGATCTGGAATGCTGAATTCCAAACCTCAAATGCACCTTTTAAAATATCTAATTGACAATAAGTTATGTACAAAATTTCTGCCTCCTCTCATTTGATCTCTTTGCTACGATCCAAATAACCCCATATAAACAGCAATTACTTCTGCACAATCACAGCTGTTTCCGCCTCTCCATCTCCAGGTTTTAGCTCAGTGCTTAGCAGGTACTTGGTGTTGTCTGTTAACTGACAAACTGGGTTTGGAAAGGGAGAATGTCAATGTTTGCCTCTGGTTGCTCTGTGACTCCTAGTGAATCATTGCCTTTACTGAACAATTGGGAATAAGAATGTCAGAGATGAATGAAGGCAGCAAAGGATCCAGAAAGCTGAAACCTAGAGTCCTCCATGATTCCAATTCACAGGCAAAAGAACTCTGAAACGAGACATATGTATATATAAAAATATGAAAAAAAAAATAATGGCTCCCTTCAAAATAGGTAAATAAAGTCCTACAAGCGTTATACTCAAGTCTACATAACTACCGCATAGAATCTCATGAAAGTGTTTTTGCACTCAGTTTCACTTGATTATATTCTGTTAAATTTTTACATTTGGCAAGAAAATAATAAATGTTTTATTGGTAGATGGATATCTTCATGACACCGAAACTTGACTAGTTTTCATACAGGACCAAAACTTTCCTTTGGTAAATCTCTATAGATGGAAAGTTGATACATGGTTTGCCCCCATCTTCCCTACAATGCATCTCCCCGCAGTGGTCCCTTTCCATATTCTACACTGTGTCTATCCATCACCCTGATTTATAATGAGGCACAAGAACAGATATAAGAAAGCATTCCCTGTCTCTGAGGTGCCAGGAAGGGTTGTGCCAAAGCCATCAGAAAAAGAGATCATGTTGCCTGCCTTGTATAATAGCTATCCTGGTCAAGTCACTTTTATATTGCTGTTAATGTATACTGAAAACCTAATCAAGAAACCAGCAGAAGAGCCAAAGATCAAAAGAGTATATAACTTGTCATACCCTCAAAGCCCTAAAAAATCGATACTCAACCCAAATATTAACCTGCTCTTAAGGACACTTCCTATATTGTAACGTGTGCTAGCTTCCTCCAGAAAAGACTTTGATCTTCAGAATTGTCAGGCAAACTTCTTTATACAAGCATTGCAGTAACATCAATCATCTTGGCACCATGAAGCCAGATCTTTGAACAAGCGTGAAGCATAATCCTGAATCCCTCAGCACTTTCATACCTTCCCATCTCTATCATGAGCAGTAGTGACCACGTGCAGAATTAAGAGGGGAAGGGTCAGGGCCATGGCTGGTGGCTCAGTGGAAAAGGCACCGGCCTGTGAATTCAAAGGTCACTGGCTCAATTCTCAGTCAGGGCACATAACCAGGTTGTAAGCCAGGTCTCCAGCCAGGTCCGTAGCTGGAGGCAGGTGAAAGGCAACCATACATTGACATTTCTCTCCCTTTCTTCCTCCCTCCCTGCCCTGCTCTCTGAAAATAATGAATAAAATCTTTAAAAAAAAAAAAGAGAAGGGTCAATGGAAGTGTCACAGAAAGTAGACTCTTCTACAGACCTCTCTTTGGTTCCTTTGGTGGTTTGTGTCAATTTCCACTCCTGTTCCTGAGGTTCTTCACATAAAATAACAAACAGAATTTAGTCATAACTTGGTACTTTAGAATTCATCAAACCCTGTACTTGATGAGAAAAAATATTTCAGCACTAGGCACTTGCTCACCACTCGGCACCCCCCTTGTGAAGAAACAGGTGGATGCGTCAGTCTCAAGGTAGCTCACTAACAGTTCGGCACTCATTAGTTTTAGCACTCACACTAGCTCCAGAATGAATTAACAATGAGTACCAAGGTACCACTGTAATTCTTTTTTTCCATATTGAACAACACTGCTCTCAAAACCTAATGTGAAAAAGAGAGGAAGCAGAGATAACACCAAGATTTTTATCTTAGACAACTGAAAGAACCAACTTGCCATTTAGTATCATGGGTAACTCTGCAGGAAGAACATGGTGGGGTGAGATGGGACTTGCAGTTCGGTTCTGTTGCAAGTTGTGATGTCTGTAAGCCACCCAAGAAAAGGTCTGAGTAAACACTTTGATATATGAACGTGAACCTCAGGAGAGAGGTCAGAACACAAAGAGAAATGTGGGAGTTGTTAGCATGTGGATAGTGAAGGCTTGCAACTGGATGAAAACACCTCTAGATCAAAAAGTATACCCATTATAATTTTGACTAGCCTCCCCAAAGTAGGCTTTTGCATTATTATTACAATATTTTAATTTTGAAATTTGTTGTGAGGTTTACTTTGTCACTAATCAGCTATTCTACCTTAAATAAGTCATTTAACTTACTGGGCTCTGGGTTTCTCTATCTGACACGTGGAAATAAATAGTAATTACAAACTTCAACTTGGAGGTTAATCTAAGAATCAAATGAGAAGATAGAAAGGCACTTAAAAGAGTTAAAACATTACCCTAATGAGACATTTTTTCCTATTAGTTTTTTTATAGAAATATATTTTCATTGTTATTAGTAATGAAAATGAGAAAATAATTAAATTAACCATCCATTAAACTTCATATGAAGGAAATAACAGAAGAATTATCCAAAGGAAAATAAAAGTAAGTGAAAGAACATTAACAAAAATGAAAATAATGATATTATAAAACATTGAGATTCTAGAGCAGATAAAACTCAATTTTTAATAAGCTAAAATATATGAAAGCAGTAGCAAATTAATGAAAAAAAAAGGTGAGCTTACATTATAAATAACAATTGAATAAAATATAACATTTTCAATAAAAGTGACTATCAAAAATATATATGTTAACATATTCATTACCTTCATTAAAATAATGATTTGTCTTCAAAAAAGAAAATAGAAACAAGCTTGTTATTCCTGGAAACTCACTGGTGTCCCTGCATACCCAAACAAGATACCATCCAGTATTGTCATTTTTGTTTCATGCCACTACTTTTTACACTAGGGAATAGAACTTCAATTGTTTATGGAAATATCTTTTTTAAAATACTCTTAAATGGGAAAATCTCAAAAGAATAACAAAATATAGGGCAGACCCATTTTTCTGATTCCCCATTTCAATTATGCTATCTAGGTGCACCTCGTTTTGCTCCACACATTACTGCATCCTTGCTGGGGTGGGGGTTCCACAGAAACTGTTTTTACTGGTCACTTTGAGGGACATCCGGTGGGGAATATGATCCTAAGGATTGAGGGAGCAGAGGACTTGGGTACAGATATTGTTTTGTTCTTAATATATTAAGATATTAGAGTTGACTGGGGCCATTTCACTCTGAAATGATGCACTGTCTTTGCCATGACAAGTTGGACAGAAAGAAGATCCTGGTCATCATCAGTGGCCCATCAAAAAGTGGTAAGTCTCTGTTGCTGTAAGAATTCTGATGCCTCTTTCCTAACAGTGCTCATTTCTCCGAACTTACCTCTCCATGAAAAACTGTAAAGTTCATCTCAGAAACAGTGTTCTCATGTATTTATTTAAGTCAATATAAATTTACTTTTAATTTCTAATTTATTCCCCAACTGCAAGGACTTTCTCACTAAAATGGGCTGAGTTTATGCAGTATTCTCATCTCAAAACTCACTAGTATCCTACTGCCCTGGCTGGTGGCACAGTGGATAAGGCTCTCCCTTCCCTTCTCTCTCTAAACATAATAAATAAAATCTTTTAAAAATAATTAAAAAAAATTTTTTTTAATCAGTAGTATTTTAGAAATAGAATGACTTTCAAATTCAGAGAGAGATACCCACTAACCTATAAACAGTGATTATTTCCCAGGTAGAAAGAGATGTGAATGGGGTGAAGGGGCATAATCTGATATTTTTTATTCTAAAAATTTCATGAGGTTTTTAATATTATGAGAGTAAACATGTATTCCTTTGAGATTAAAAACATAAATCTGAAAAATAAATTAAACTAGAAAGCTGATATTTAAGGTTATTTGTTGTGAATATCAAGGCTAGGTAGGAAAAAATGTTGCCTGCTTTTCAACCTACTTTTTAAGCAATTCTGATCAAACTTCTAAACTTTCCTGTTTGTTTCCTTTTTTAACTTGTCTGATTTTAAAGCTGGAAATGGATTCCTTAAATTTTTTATAAAATATTATTTTTTCATAAAACATTTTAAATATTTAGAAATAAGCTTGCTTTTTTTAAATTATAGCTCCTGCCTCTTTGTGTAGTCTTTTGAAGAATCTCATTAAATTTGTATCCTTAAAAACAAACAAACAAACAAACTTGTATCTTGTTAGGGACTCTGTCAAACATATCAAGAATACCTAATTAAAATAATGTTTTAGAGCCCTGGCTGGTGGCACAGTGGATAAGGCACCAGTCTGCAAACCCAAAGGTCGCTGGTATGATTCCCAGCCAGGGCACATAACCAGGTTGCAAGCCAGGCCTCCAGCCAGGTCCGCAGCTGGAGGCAGGTGAAAGGCAACCATACATTGATGCCTCTCTCCCTCTCTACCTCTCTTCCTTCCCTTCTCTAAAAATAATAAATAAAATCTTTTAAAACTTTTTAAAAATGTTTTAGGTCCATAGTTAGTTTACATTATTCCAAATCATGTAAGTCTGACATGAGAATGACTAATGAAGAAGGAATACGTTAGATAATACTTCATGTGGCTCATAAATGGAACTACAGTCAGGTGACCATAACCACAGGGTAACTCAATTTTCCCTGCTGTGCAGTAGTCATTTTCCACACCTGCAGCATGGGAACTATGAGCATTCAGTAAATTTGTCCTCAATAAGGTATGTGCTTGAAAAACTTTGCTCAGGAGAGCCTCATAGGCATCCAGTAAATATTCGGTAAATAAATCAAATTGGTAAAATTACTAACCAAACTCACAGACATATGACATCTTTGGGAATTAAACTTACAGAAACTGTAACAGTTCAAAGACACTAATTCAGAAATTCTGAATTGTACTGCTTTCACCGAATTCAAGAAGGATTAGGAAGGAGGATGGAAACTAACTCTTAAATTATCAGAGTAGAAATGAAAGGGTCAGGAACATCTTAATAGGCACCAAATCCAATAAGTGCATTTTTAAAAATCCTTATACAAGAACAGTTTTTGATTGCTTTTAGAAGAGAGGGAGCAGAGAGAGAGAGAAACATTGATTGTTTGCCTCCTATATGCTCCCTGATCAGAGGTGGAACCTGCAATCCAAGCATGTGCCCCAACCAGGAATCAATCCTGCAACATTTCAATGCACAGACAACACTCCAACCAACCAAGTCACACAGGCCATGCTCTTTTAAATTGAATCAAAGAGCCTGGGAGTTATTTGAATGACTTAATATCTTTTAATAGTCCACAGTTAGATACTGAATAAACAAAACTCAGCCTGTCCTTAGGGAAAAAAAAAAAAAAAAAAAAAGACTGCTCCTACCTAGTGAACTTAGCCTACTTTCCCCCAGTGTATTTTTACCCTGCACAAAAAACACTCAAGGCTAAAGGAGTGGGAATGTGACTGACCTTTTACCTATAATGATACCAGTAACACTGCCATTTGTCATGTTAAGGAACTGAACAACTTTATTTGGCATGATATCTATCCTGGAAGTTTTGCAATGTCCCATGATTATTTCAGACACTATTGATTTTAAAACAGAGCTACCACACTTTATATTTATCATCCACTCTTTTAAAAAAGAAACAGTAAGAATACTCTCAGTATAGATCCTTCTCTAAGGGGGACATACAAAGGGCCTATAGGCATATGAAAGAGTGCTCAATATCACTAGCCACCAGAGAGATGTCAATTAAAACCACAATGAGATATCACCTCACACCTGTCAGAATGGCCATCATTAACAAATCAACAAACAATAAGTATCGGTGAGGATGTGGAGAAAAAAGGAACCCTAGTGCACTGTTGGTGGAAATGTAGACTGGTGCAGCCACTGTGGAAAACAGTATGGAATTTCCTAAAAAAACTAAAAATGGAACTGCCTTTTTTTATAGTGAAAGGGAGGTGTTTATTTACATTCTTGCAAGAGTAGGTGCCTGCTGGTGGTATCTGGTGGGCAGGCACCTGGAACTGCCTTTTAACCCAGTGATTCCACTGCTAGAACTATACCCAAAGAACCCTGAAACACTAATTCAAAAGAACCATGCACTCTTATGTTCATAGCAACACTATTCACAACAGCCAAGTGCTGGAGACAGCCTGGGTGCCACTCGGTGGATGAATGGATCAAAAAACTGTGGTACATTTACACAATGGAATACTACACAGCAGAAAGAAGGGATTCCTATCTTTTGCAATAGCATGGTTGGAACTGGAGAGTATTATGAAATGAGCCAGAAGGCAAAAGACAAATACCATACGTTCTCTCCTAATACAGGAAACTAATGAACAAAAACAGATGAGCAGAATGGAACCAGAGACATGTAAACAAGGAGCAGAACGACAGCAACCAAATGGGTGGGGAGAAGGGAAGAAGGGAGAAAGAAGGGGAAGGCTTTATTTAGTCAAGGAGTTAGCATGAATGACCCATAAACATGGACAAAGAGTGAGGCTTGACTGTGGGAAAGGAGATGGGGTGGGGGGATCAGAGGAGATTGATGGGGGGAAAAAATGAAACAATTGTAATACAATAACCATAAATTAATTTAAAAAGAATGCTGTCATACTTTTGTTATCATTTAATGAAGATCCAAAGAGATTAATGAAATCACCATCTAGCAAGATTGTCCTCAGAATATACACTTAGGCCATTTTCCATGTGTTGATGCAATGCCTCCCTAGGCAAGGTATCTTATTAGAATAACCTGAATAAAATGTCTAAATCATCGAGATGTCTGGTCACATAACAGGAAACAACTGACATTTTGGTCACGATTAGGTAACAGTGCCCCATTATAGTACTTTCAAAGTCTTTTACACACAGCTATTAAATAACTGTTGGATAACTTTGGAGCCAGTTCATAGAAAATTTTATATAGTACCTGCTTCCTTCATAATTGTAAGCCAACAGAAGATGACATCATCTTCCTTTTCTCTTATTTAAGTATATGAATCATAATCATATAACTCACACCAAGTAATAAGTATCCAAATGCACCTACAGAAGTTTTGCATACCTTAACTGAAATACATAAACTCATTCTATTACCTTAAAATTCCCCTGAGAAAATTCGGGGGTAGCAATCACCCCCTGAAGTGCTTCTTTCTTTTCCCAGTGCCAAAACTCCAGTGGTCCAACCTGCTATCATCATTGCCCTGAATTACTTGAACTACCCACTAACTGCTCATCTCACCCTCCTCTAACGCATTCTCTGTTCCACCAGAGAGAGCTTCCTGAAAAGCAAGTCTGACCATGCCACTCCCCAACAAAAAGTCCTTCAATGGATTCCCATTGCTCTGATATAGAATGGTGACTCTTGAAGATGGTCTAAAACATGATTGGATTCCTACTGCCTTCTCCAGCCTTATGCCCCAACCTATTGTCAAACCATGTAGTGTTCTCACTTTCTGGAGCAAATATTAAAGAAAACTTATGTTCAGGTAGCAGTTAGCTTTTGTAGTAATAGAGAGATGACAACTTATATACCATTTGGTTGGCAAAAATAGTTCATTTGGGTTTTTCCGTAAGATGGATCTAGTTGTCTTTAACTTTCTTCAACACAATTTTGTTAGATTGTATTGTGATAGCTGTCATATCAGCAAACCTTTAAGAAAACACTTAATTAGCCCTGGCTGGTAGCACAGTGGATAAGGCACCGGCCTGCAAACCCAAAGGTTGCAGGTTCAATTCCCCAGCCAGGGCACATGACCAGGTTGTAAACCAGGTCTCCAGGCAGGTCTGTGGCTGGAGGCAGGTGAAATGCAACCATACATTGATGTCTCTCTCCCTCTCTGCCTCTCTCCCTTCCCCTCTTTCTAAAAATAATGAAATAAAATCTTTTTTAAAAAAAGAAAACACTTATTAAAATTGGTGAATTTGGCCCTGGCTGGTAGCACAGTGGATAAGGTGCCAGCCTGCGAACCCAAAGGTCACCGGTTCGATTCCCAGCCAGGGCAACATAATCAGGTTGCAAGCCAGGTCTCCAGCCAGATCTGTAACTGGAGCAGGTGAAAGGCAACCATACATTGCTATCTCTGTCTCTGCCTCTCTTCCTTCCCCTCTCTCTGAAAAATAATAAATAAAATCTTTTAAAAAAATAATTTAAAAATTGGTGAATTTTTGTGTAACCATTTAATATTGAAGATGGAAGAAAATAAGTGACATTTTGAGCATTCTATGCTTTATTATTCCAAGAAAGGTAAAAATACAACTGCAACACAAAAGAAAGATTTGTATAGTGTATGAGAAGGTGTTATGACTGATCAAATGTATCAAAAATGGTTGGCAAAGTTTCATGCTGGGAGATTTCTTGCTGGACAGCACTCCACAGTCAGGTAGATCAGTTGAAGGAGACAGTAATCAAATATAGACATTAATTAAGAACAATCAACATTATACCACATGGAAGATAGCCAACATACTCAAAATATTCAAATCAAGCACTGAAAATCATTTGAACTAGCTTGTTTAAGTCAATTGCTTCATTGTTTGGGTTCCACATAAGTTAAGGGGGAAAAAAACACTCCTTGACCATATTTCTGTATGCCATTTTCTACTTAAACATTCTATTTTTAAAACAAATTGTGATGGGCCATGGAAAGTGCATACTTTACAATAATGTGGAATGGAAAAGATCATGGAGCAAGTGAAATGAACCACCAGCAACCACACCAAGGACCAGTCTTCATCCCCATAAAGTGATTTTGCATATATGGTGGGACTGGAAGGAAGTCCTCTATTATGAGCTCCTTCCAGAAAACCAGACAATTAATTCCAACAAGTATATTCCCAATTAGACCAATTGAAAGCAGCACTTGATAAAAAGCATCTGGAATTAGTCAACAGAAAACAGTCTTCCATCAGGATAACACAAGACTGAGTTTCTTTGGATCAGGCAAAAACTATTACAGGTTGCCTGGGAAGTTCTGATTCATCCACTGTATTCACCAGACATTGCACCTTCAGACTTCCATTTATTTCAGTCTTCACAAAGCTCTCTTAATGGAAAAAAATCTCAATTCTCTTGGAAGATTGCAAAAGGCACCTGGAAAAGTTCTTTACTCAAAAAGATAAAAAGTTTTGGGAAGATGGAATTATGAAGTTGCCTGAAAGATGGCAGAAGGTAGTGGAACAAAATGGTAAATATGTTATTCGGTAAAGTTATTGGTGAAAATGAAAAATGTGTCTTTTATTTAAAACTGAACTAACTTTTTGGCCAACCCAATGTTATATAGAACAAGACACCCACACACACAGAAAAAAAATTCTTAACCAAGTTTACCAATCCCTAACCAGTCATTCTAGAGAAAGGTAATGAATTGGGCAAACAGGTGTAAAATTTTAAGTAACTAGATAATTTTATAACAGCTATTTTTATTTTTTTTAGTTTTTAATATTAGATGAGTATGCTTCACATATATTAAATCTCATCTAATTCTCTCACCAGTCCCTTGAGGTAGGTAACATACCATCTCCATTCTAGAGATGCGATAACTGAACACAAACACTGGATTTGCTCACTCCATGTCTATTCATTCTCATTGGAGAAGTTCCAGGGACAAAACTGCATCTCCCAGATTCCCTCACAGCTAGGATTCTGGAAGTAAATTGGGTTCTAAAAGGTGGATACACACAGTACACCATGGAGATGTCGAAAACAGAGGTGAGGCAGAGAGATGTTTCTATCCCTTTTAAACTATTTCTGCTGGCAAGTAAGTTAGAGCTCCTTGGCATCATCATGTTCCAGGGTCCATTCTATGGATGATGACTTGGTTTCCAGAGGTTGTGGTAGTGATAGTAGTAGCAACAAGTTTGCTACTGGCAGAGTTTGTTTGCTGGCCTCAAAGGTAATAACTCTGGTGACTCAGTTTTGCAAAGTTTTGTGGTCATTCCTGGATGAATTTTAAACCACTTAAAATCTATGCTTTGTAAGTGCCTAATCCTCTGTATTAAATACCTTTCTGTTTAAAATAAATTGGTTTTGACTTCCAGCCAAGACAGAAGCGTAGGTAGACATGCTTCATCTCCTTCCAGAACCATAAGGAGTATTACATCTACCTCAAAACAAAACAAAATTTTAAAAAAACCCAAACTACCAGAAAATTGAATTGTATGGAAGCCCAACAAACAAAGATATAAAGAAGTAATACTCATCCAGACAGGTAGGAGGGGTGGAGCTGGGGAGCTGGGGTGGAGAAGATGTGGTGTGGTGGTGGTGACAGCAAGATAGTGGCTGCAGTCAATCACCAAGAAAAACAGTCACACATTATAAAAGGCAGGAGGGATATCTGGGGAGCAATCCCAGTCCCAGGCCAAATTGCACAGCTCATGGTTCCAGAGCTGAGGAAATAAAGCCTCACTGCTTCTGGGTATGAAAACTAGTGGGGCCTGAGGTGGAAGAAGAAGCAGTCTATCTCTCAGAAAAGTCCATTTAGAGGGCCCTCACAGTCCTAGAATATATGCAAGCCCACCCATTCTAGGAATCATCACCTGGGCAACAGCTAGAGGTACTCCAGTCACATATGGGAAGCAGGTGAAGTGATTGAAAAACAGGTGAGTGCCAAGCAAGTAACATTGTTTCCCTCTCTGACCCCTCCCCAATATACAGAGCAACAACATGGTGACACAGGTCACCCAACACTGACGAATATGTAAGGCCCCACCCCTTACAATGTAACAAGTGAGACAGCTCTACCTAAGACACAGGGGCAAGCACAGGAGGTTATCCAATTGAAGAATAAAGAAGTATGTGCTATAAGAGTGAAAAAGCCAAGGCTCCAGAGAGAGAACTAAGAGGAGATATCCAACCTAACAGATGCAGAGTTCAAAACACTGGTGATAATGATGCTCACAGAAATGCCTGAGTACAATAAATGCATAAGGGAAGAAATGAAGGCTATACTAAATGAAATTAAGAAAAATCCACATGAAACCAATAGTGAAGGGAAGAAAGCCAGAGTGCAAATCAAAGATTTGGAATATAAGGAAGAAATAAACAATCATCAGTACAGAATTTAAAAAATGAGAATTGAAAAAATTAAAGAGAGGGTTAGGAACCTCCGGGATAACTTTAAATGTAATAGCACCCAAATTATAGGAATGCCAGAGGAGAAGAGGAAGAAGGAGAAACTGAAAACTTGTATGAAAAAATAATGAAGCAAAACTTCCTTAATTTGGTGATGGACATAGACATACAAGTCCAGAAAGCACAGAGAGTCCCAAATAAGCTAGACCCAAGAGGACCAACCAAGACACATCATAATTAAATTACTAAAGGTTAAAGATCAAGAGAGAATCTTAAAAGCAGAAGAGAAAAGAAGAGTTACCTACAAAGACCCATAAGACTGTCAGCTGATTTTTCAAAAGAAACTTTGCAGGCAAGAAAGGACTGGCAAGAAGCATTCCATGTGATAAAAATCAAGGACCCACGGTCAAGACTACTCTATCCAGCAAAGCTATAACTTAGAATGGCAGGGCAGATAAAGTGGTTCCCAGATAAGATAAAAACTAAAGAAGTTCATCACCACCATATCATTATTATATGAAATGTTAAAGGGACACATTTAAGAAAAAGAAGACAAAACTATAAATAGTAAAATGACAATACACTCACAACTATCAACAAATGAATTTGAAAAAACAAACTAAACAACTAGATCAGGAACAGAACCATAGATATGGAGGGTTATCAGTAGAAGGGGTAAGGGGGAGAATGGGGGAAATGGTGCAGGGATCAGGAAACATAATTGGTAGAAACAAAATACACAGGAGAATTTTAAGAATTGTATAGGAAATGGAGAAGCCAAAGAATTTATATGCATAGCCCATGGACATGAACTAAGGTGAGGAGCATTTGATTGCTGGAGGGAAGGAAGGTACCAAGCAGAGGGGACAAAGGGGAAAAAGTGGGACAACTATAATAGCATAATCAAGAAAATATTCTTTAAAAAGGGGAAAAACAAAATGGTTTCTCTTTCTTGATATTGAAACTGACAGTGTACAAAAGCATATGTGTTCATTAGACCACAGGTTAAGACCACTTACTGTTGCTCTTCATTCTCATGGTACATATTCTCCAGAATAAGAAAATTATGACACTTTGTTTCTCATCTTGTTTTAACTTATTCATTTATTCAATTGTTCTAGCAGCCATCATTTACTGAAAACCTACCACATGTCAGACATTTAGTTAGAGAGGAGTAATACAAAGATAACTAAGCCAGAATTATCTGGAATCTTTATTCAAGGTTGTCTATTTGTTTGAATTAATTACTTAGAAAATTCATCTTATCTTCTGAACATGCCATAAAACCAGAAATTTGTCTTAAAAAGTAAATTCAAGCTAAACACATTTCATTTTCCACTCTCCTCAATTTTGTAATATTTATATCAACTGGCCTAAGCAAAATTTTCAATTTAAGGTAAAATGAATCACTTAAGGTACAAAAATCTTGGCAATAAAGGGCATGTTTCAACTCACGTACACCTACACACTCTTACTAATCAACTGCTGTACTGATACCAGTTTTTCATGAAAAATGAAGCTGCAATATGCAAAAGATATTCTTCCTCCACTTAGGGCCCCCCAATTTGAAATCCTTCTTCTTGTGAATCTAAACTAACATCAAAACATTCCCTGAAATAAGCAAGACACAAATAAGGAGGTACTGTTTTATTCCATTTATACCTAAAGTACAAAAACAGAAGAAAGCTAATCTGTGTTGTTAGAAGTGAGATGGGGGTAACCCTTGCTGGGGGACATGCAGGATGCTCTGGAATGAAGAAAATGTTCTGTGCCTGGGCGTTCAGTTTGCAAATGCCATGCTCAACACTATTCAAAAAACTCTGGTAGCATATAATTTACAAGGTACCTTGAGAGCCTTATGGGGTGCAAAGCACAATACCAGCCACTGTAGAGGTTTCTAACAACAAGTAATACATGGTGGTGTGATGTGGGGGAAAGAAGGAGAATCAGGAGCCCTGTCCCTGTGTGTTGACATGTGAGTCCAGGCTGATATTCTTTGTCTGAGCATCAATTTTCCAGGCTATATCTGAACCCTAATGTTCTCAGTTCTGTAACTTTCTTTTGGGCAACTAGTCATGGTTGTCATTTTCCTCTTTTGATCTAAGATACCTTTAAAAGAAAAAAACTCAGAATGTCAAATTAGGTGACACTGAAAAATGATGATCATGTCATAATATATCTACATAGGTCTTTACAAAAGGCAGGACAGAAGGGCTGGAAATATCTGGGACCAGGCACCTCTGATTCCTGGTTTATGGTCAAGGCCCAATCACTAGCTTGCTGCATGACCTTAAGCAAAACCCTTCATTTTTCTGGACTTCAGTTTGGTCATTTGTGAATCAAGGGACTGGACAAGACCACCCCCCAAAATCCTTTGGGACTAAGGTTTAGTTTCTGAGTTAACTTGTTCAAAGCTAAGACTCTAGTTTTATGATACAAACCCAGATTTCTTTCTTCAAATATGAATGTAGAAAAAGCAAACTAAGGTCAGATTTTTAAATTCTTACTGTCCGATATGCATTGGACACTGACACCAGCAATGTGAGAGAGATATGCAGATATGTTATCCTGCTTTTCAGATGAGGAAATTGCCCATCAGAAAGTCAGGTGTGTCTGGTTTGGGCAGAGGCAGGTGGAAATCCTGGGCCTGTGGATCCAACACCTTCCTATCCCCACAGGGGTGTGGAACATGACCCAAAAATCAACAAATAACCCCAAAATAAATCTTATCCTGAAGCAAAAATAGTCTTTCTTTTTCTAGTTTACTCTAGTTGAGAAAGAAAAACAAGAATGAGGGATTGCATTAGTAAGGATGAAATGTCATCTCATTCATTAAAATGATAAAATGATATACAATTACATCAGGTCTCACAACGGCTCCAGAGTCCTAGTCTGTTTTAATACTTGGTATGCATGGCTTATTTGTACTGCTGCTCACATTTGATCTGTAAGATATAAATTCTTCCTGGTACAAAAAATTTTATGAACCCTTAGTCAAAGATCAAGAAGGATTCTTCTTTTTTTCTTTCTTTTTAAAATTTTCTTCCAAAGGTAGAAATGCTTCCAGGTAGAACAGTCAACCTGACGTCACCTCCGTCAGGTGTCAGGTGGACTGTGACAGTGCCCTCTTGGAAAACAACTCTAGGATGCAAAGGAAAAGAACTCTGTGGGTGAGGATCTGTGAACAATGCTTTTATCAAATGTACAAATATTTTTCATGTTGTTTCAACCTGGCTGATGATTGTTTCATAACAACCCTCCAGTCGTGGTCTGAACCTTGATCTGCAGATTTCCTTAAAAGACACTAGGCCCAGCAGACAGTAATATATCATATGCCTGGGAAGATATGAAACATCCTGGACCATTACCATCATTCTCAAAAAGTTGTTAGAGTTTACTTATTTCTAAAAATACATCAGGATAGTTCCCTGGGCTTGTTCCCTTTAGACACTAGACCATCAATCAATAGGAGAGAAAGTGCTCTTGTAAGATAACTTTGAGGAAAAAAACATGTATGGTATTTAATCCATCCTTATTGTGTAATATTTCCGTGCTGAATCTCCCATTCCATTTTTATCCCCAAATTCTACCCCAAACTAAACACTAAGGTTTTGGGTTTAACACTACTATAATAGGACTATTTTCTAAATCAGGCATTATGAGCTTGCCTATTGCTTTCTTCCTGTTTTTATAAATGTATGAATATGTTCCCATTAAAATTGAGTTCTCACGTTACCCCTCCCCTCACCCCTCGCCAGCACCGTGACCTTAATGAGTGCCAGAATAGCAACTCTTGGAAACTGCTTACGTCCCATAGCACTTTCTAGTGTTCCATGTATCATTTGTGAAACATATTTTTAGAATCTGTTATGCCAAAGGCCAGGAGTTACAGATATAGCATTAAACACATTGGACATAGCCCTGTCCCCATGGAACTGACTGCCAAGAATGAATATGGCAGGAGCCCTGGAGTACCAACTGGGAGGGTACTAGAGGGGCCAGTGAAAATTTTCTGGAAGAAGTTCCATCTAGGCTGAGACTAAAAGGGGGTGCAGGAATTCAAGAACTGAAAGAGGAGCACAAGAGAAACAGAACATTTTCTAGCAAGAGGAACCATGTCTCTTGGCTGAGCGTTCAGCATGTCCCCATGCCCATTTGCCAGTGACAGTCCTGGCTAAAATATTACTTATGACTGTTGTAAATGCATTGAGGCCCACTGTGCTGGGATAGACCTGGCATGCTGTTGCACCTCCAAGAATACTCCCCCATAAACAGGGACCTAAATTTTATATAGTATTCTTGATCTCTTACCAGCATGTGCAGCTGGCATTTTTGTTTGGGGTCCCCATAGAGGGAGGGATGTCTATACAGCCTGCTCATAGGCAAGCTTGCATTTGGGAGCAGTCTGATTGTGTTGGAAATAGTAAAATCAAACCCTGAGCCAGGTTCTGACCTAAGACTTTCACATATATTTGTGATTTTTTTTCTTTTAATTCTTACAACCTTTCTCTGAGGCAGTATACATTATGATCCCTAGTCTACAGAAGAAGAAACTGAAGCACAGGGAGGCTGAGTAATTTATTTGCTTATTTGTGGTCACAAAGCTGGTTCAGAGGAGCAGCATTCAAACTCAGACAGCCCGGCTCCAGCCTGCGCTCCTGGGCCCTACTCTGTGCATCTCTCTGCTCAGCACAGGGGTGAGTGCACCAAGCTCCTCCTCTCTGCAGGAACTTCTGCTGCACTGAAGAAGGTGGACATCAACACCCACTCAGGGTACAGGGGCCATGCTATACCCAGGAGTCACATGACTGCAACTTAAAAAACACTTGTCAGGAGGCAAAATCCACACCATGTATCTATACAAAACAAAATATATTCTGCATAGGAAAAACGGCTACCTCTTAGTAAGCACCACTCAAACACCTGGCCCTTCATTTAATTTTCCCACTGCCTTTCTCAGAACAATTACATAAGGGAGATGGCATTACCTGGTCATATAAAGATGAAACTGAGGCTAAATTGTGTAACCAGGTGCAGCTGGTGAAGCAGAGGTCCTTTCCCTATTCATGTGACCTTAAAGCACAGTGTTTTGTTCTTATTCCTAAAAGTTGGCATCTATTTCAGGTGACTTCTCTTTGATGTAGAGTTAAGAGGAAGTTTCAGCTCTGGCAGTTACCAGACTCACTTTCCAGACTAACAGGAAGCTGGTGCAAATGCACCAAAACATGGAGCTCAAAGCTGTTTGAGTGCTTAGACATAACGCTCCAGCTCCAAACTACTTCACCCAAGGCTGACAGGGCACCATGTTGGAGTTCTAGATCCCACTGGGCCAGGGGAGAAAGTGTTTGAACAGCATTAAAAATCAGAAAAGGAGAAAAGATGAAAAATAGGAGGGAATGAATCCCTTTATCAACATTTTCCTTCAGCAACAAAGGGTTCCTAACCTATGCTGACCAATCCAACCTCTGCTTTGGCCCCAAAGTGTCCTGGAAAAGAAAAAAGAAGAATGGAGCAGGGTTTGTATCCAAGATGTCAGGAAAGGAAGGTACATTTCAGTCTGAAGTATGAGATACAGTACTTTGAAGAATAGGAAAAAGGTAAAAAGTATAACTGTTTTTAAATATATACCACAATTTTATACCACCTTTCATCCCTCCTCCAGTTTCCCCGCCATGTAAAAATAATACCAATCTACTAATAAAATCTAAAGTTATAGAACCTGAAGATGAGTTGACTAGGCTTTACTCTTTGTAGAGGACAAAAAAAAAAGCCAAGGTATTAGATTTTCCAATGGGGGTGGGGGGGCGGGGAGGACATGGAAGCAAATAAAACTAACCCAGTATTTGGGTATCAATAATAACAATGGTTCAAATAAAGTATAACAAAGAAAGGGATGTGCAGCTGATTCAAAAATGTTCTGACTTCTGTGACAAACAAAGGGAAGTGAATCTTGCCCCTTCTGGCCAGTGAGTGCAGACAGCTTGCAGGGAGCCTGAAGGCAGCCTGCTTTCCCTTGGGGCTACTTGGGGGATTAGGTAAATATAAACGTCTTCAAATAGCCCAAGATGTGAGAAATTGAAAGCATAGCAAGCTGGAGTAGTCATCAGATGATATATTTGGGAGAGCTTATTTTGCAGGCTAGAATTACAGAACAGCAAGATGTGGTCAAGTCAAAGTATTTAAGGAGGAGTTTCTACAACTGGGAGTTGCGATCTAAGACAAAGAATCAGAAGAGACCCCCATCCTCCAAAGATCAGAAGATGATTCTTCTAAACTGACTCATTCAACCATTGCCATAACAGCCAGTTTCTACATCAAGACTAGTTCAAGATTTCAACAAAAGGAAGTGGTTTACAAAAGAATTACCAAGAACCCAGAAGTGTTTAATGAGAGAGAAAAAAAAAGTTTACAAAAAAAAAATGTCTACACAAGGAAAAGCTTGCTATGTATACCACTTAGGCTACACAAGTTTTTTCAAGCTGGGACGGGGTGGCTAGCAAAGGGTAGGACCTTTAAAAATAGACACTGGTGCAAAATCCCTGTCCTCACAGAATTCTTTATATTACTTTTTAAAATGTTTATTAATGTTAGAGGAGAGGGAAGAAAGAGAGAGAAACATCAATGTGAAAGATAAACATTGATTGGTTCATATATGCCCCAACTGGGGATCAAACCTGCAACCTAGGTATGTGCCCTGCCCAGAAATTGAACCCACAGCCTTTTGGTGTATGGGCCAATGCTCCAACCAACTGAGCCACACCAGCCAGGACAAATTCTTCATAGGATTCAGGCACTGTCAAATCTCTTACCTCACTGGAGCCTCATAGATACCTACTTAGGTTGAGTAGGAATTATGCTCATTTTATAGACAAGGAAACAGAGGCTCAGAAAGGTTAAATATGTTATATTAGCTGTGTTATTAACACAGCTAATAAGTGCAGGACTGAGATATGGACCCAGTCTCAACCCAAGACCCATGCTTTTGTTTCAGCCTAAAGCAATGAATACATCTCTTCCCACATCCTGTCAGGTTTTGCTATTGAATCTTTCTTCTGTGTATGACTTGTCTTATCCATATGACTATATAACTATATGCTTTGGGTGGACATTTACTAAATGTTTATACTGTACCAGGCACATGCTAAATTATTTATATTCATGATTTCATTTAATCCTCATAATCACTCTCCTCAATTTACAAATGAAAAAATTGAAGCACAGACATGTGAAACAAGTTGCCCAAGGCCATACAGCTAGTAGATGGCTGATTTAAATTCACCCTTAGAAGCCACATTTTAAATGTCATTTGGCACAGTTTCAAAAACAATTATTCTGTAGTCTTTTTCTTTAAATGATTATTGAGATATAACCATGACTTTATATGACTTTTCTACTTTAATTTTCACAAAAGCACTTTCAGACTTATAATATTGTTCTTCTAGGTCCAGCATTTAATAGACTAAGTAACTTTTTAGTTACTTATGCTGAGGCCCCCTTCCTCAATTTCCTCCTCTATTTTGAGGAATAAATTACTTTTTTCATGAAAAACACTTGTAATTAGCACCAAGTGCCCAGGCAGGGTTCTATTCCTGTGAGCTATTGTCATTGTTGTTGTCATTGGTGGTCTGACTTCCCAGCATGGTCAAGGACCTGAGTTAGAGGCATTCATTTATTGCCATACAAAGGCATCTTCTTGTTTCTGCTTGTTTAAGATGTGCTATAAGACAAATTGTTTTGCCAAATATAAAAGAAATATGTCTAGGTCCCTGGCTGGTGGCTCAGTGGATAGGTACTGACTTGCCAATCCAAAGATCACTGGTTTGATTCCCAGCTAAGGCACATAACCAGGTTGCAAGTCAGGTCTCCAGCCAGGTTCATAGCTGGAGGCAGGGGAAAGGCAACCATACATTGATGTCTCTCTCCCTATCTGCCTCCCTCCCTTCCCCTCTGTCTAAAAATAATAAATAAAATCTTTTTTTTAAAAAAAGACATGTTTAAATAAAAACCCACGCCTTTATAAAACCTAAATGCACTTAGAATGGTGACTGGTACATATTATGAGGTCATTGAATATTTGAGAATAAATGAATAAATGAATGGGGTTTTGATAAATGATCAAAAGCTCAAATAAGAACATGAATAACTAAGAACCAAAACTATAAAGTTTGAATTCACAACCTGGGAATAAATGAATCCAAAGAGGAATAAAATGGAAAGCATATTTTGTTTTCTAAGAATTAATTTCACTTTATTCACTGTAAGCCACTTTTATATTAAAATGCAATGAAATATTTTCAAAAAATAAGTAATATGGAGTCACATGAAGAGGTAATGAAGTCTACATCCAAATTATCCACTTATTTAGATGTCTCTCAGAGTGGGATGAATGTAATACAACAACAATAAAATAAAATAAAATAAAATAGTCAGGAAGGAAGTCTATGGTCAGGTTTTTATTTCATCCTAATTTCCCATGCTTTTCAAAGAGCCATATTATATCTCGTTCTCAAATATTTGCAAGGAAGTACTGTGATTGTGAAAATAGATACTCTGAATACCTAAGCTAAATATTTACATTCTACATTTTTAGTTAAACAATTGACTTTGTTCTTTAGCATTTAGGTCAAAATACCTAAGTGTTTTAAAATATCAAACAAGAGGATATGGTTTTGCAGCAGTCTAAACTTACTGTTTTTAGCAAAAACTTCACAAAAAATAATTAGGCAATTAAAAAACAGTAATGCGTGCACACCCTGAAAATAAGAGGATGTTGGCCATTTATTCTTTTTAACACAAAAGCACATCTCTTCCACTTCCCTATGTTTATGTAGTTAAGACTTGCCGAGCATTTATAGCCACTTACATCACAGTAACAATAACCTTAATTTACTGGCTATATGTAGGATTTACTTCAAAGGAATTCTTTAGTTGTCATGTGTTGGTTTATTCATTTTCATAGCATCCCTGTCTATAAGCATGTTACTAGCATTTTATCTTTATCATACAAAATTAAAACTGGAGGTACTTAGGAGATGAAACAACTTGCCCAAATGAGGCATTCTCATAACTATGAACTTACGAAATTTGGCTTAGAATTCATGCCTTCTTTTAATACAGTAGGATGCTTTCCCACTAGATTATTCTTCTTTACATAAATTTAAGCAGTCACAGTGGACAGCTGAGCAGGAAAGACTTGACTCCCTGGATGAAGTCCAAGAGTTTTGGAGGTTGGGTTAACCTGACCCAGCAGTGGCTCTGAGACCAGGAAGAAAGACAAGAGAGACTGAGAGGAATGCGCATGTGTTTTGTGACATGCAGGGAGCAACATGTAAATGACTGATAACAAAAAAGCCAAGTGAAGCTGCATAAGAAAAGATAATAAACAGGAATGCTTTCTAACAAACTTCTTTCTTCATTGGTTTCCCCTGAAACTCTCCCTGCTCTGGCACCTTCACACCAACCCCCAATCAGAGCCCATCAGGCAGATGGCTTTGTGAGCAGGGGCCGCAAAGGGGTGCATCCAGTTGTGCTGAAGCAGTCACTCTGTGACACTGGAATGTTACAGTCTTCAAGAATGGAGCCATTCCAAGGCCCTTTGCTGCGAAAGTCAGAAGGAGGCATTTGGATTCCCATGGTCACCTCTTGCAACCTGACTTGAGCCGCCAGAACTGAGTCACTTTCTTTCCACAGTGGGTCACATTACTTGTGGCAGGTTCCACCTGTTTCAATATTTGGTTGATGACAAAATTACCCTTGAAAACTGAGTGACAGAGGCAGCTGAGCAGGTTTCTAGACCACTTGTTGGAGAAACCAAGATAACCTGTCCCCTACAAAAGGGAATATGAAGACAACTAGGCCAAAAGAGGGTGTTTTGGGGTTAATTGGTGTTGAGTAAGGGATCATCTTAAATAGCTTAAATTACCTTAGAATGGGTGTATGTCCAATATATTAAAGAACTTCTGAACACCTAAAAGCTAACAAAGGAGGAGAAAGAATAAATGCATAGATCTCTAAATAGACACCTGGAAGCAGGATCTATTTCTCTTTGTAATACAGTCAACCGTTCAACAACAGAAGTCTGAGCTTCATGGGTCCATTTATAAGCAGGTTGTTTTTCAATAAATACATATAGTACTATAACTGTATTTTTCTATTCCTTATGATTTTCTTTGCAATATTTATTTTCCCTAGCTTCCTTTATTGTAAGAATATATAATACATATAACATACAAGATATGTTAATCAACTTTTTATGTTAGGTTCCTCCCTTCCTCCCAGTGGGGAGGAAAAAGGGTCAAACATCAAAATGAACAAGTACAGAGGTGAGAATAAGCTTTAGCACACGCTTTAACACTGGCAGACTCTACCTGTTACTAACTCATGACTTTGGTCTTCTGTGTCCTCTGTATAAAACTGAAAATTCATTAAAGGTGTTTTATGAGTATTAAGTGAGATTGTGTGTGCGTGTGTTGTGTTTTACTTTATTTTTTTTAATTATCATCGTGCCTGGACATAGTAAGGAGCTCACTAAAAGGTAGCAAGTACCACTACTACCAACTGAGTTGAGCTAAGAATGGGAAAAGTATGCATAGTCCCTTTTTCTTCATTCTTCCCTCAGATAACCTCAAAGTGCTCGCCTCAAGCCATTTGTACCACATCAATGGGGAGCATTATTGGTAAGTTACAAGGGACCTTGCAAGTTCTCATTTAGTAACTTCCTACTATGGCAGGACTTTCTAACCCCTCTTTTTCTCTCTTTCTCTCTTAGACTGACATCCTCAGTAAACCATAGCTTTTAAATTCCTTAGAGTTTGAGTCATCCACCAGTCCAAACTTGTGCACATTCCTGCAAGAAAAAATTCAGAATCTTGCCTCATAAGTATTTAATAATAAGATATCAGGCTGAGATGAGAATTGCTAAACAAAAACACAAAAAGTGTATTGAGCTACTTTCCCCAACACACCCTTTCTTCATTGTCTCTATAATTCATTTAATATGGGGCATTACCTGAAAGCAACATGGACTCTCTACCACTATGAGCTCTCCTGGAGAAGAGAGGATAAATATCAGTAAACCCCAAGTGACAGACGTGGAAACACAAAGGCAGATGGGGCTATATAAAGACAGCCACGTCAGTGTTCCGGAGGGAGAACATCCCTAAGACACAGAGCTTAGCAGAATGACGGTCAAAAGTGAAGCAAGACAGCACCTGTTTGAAAAGGCTTCCAGGAAGAGAGTTCTGAAGGGCAGTGATGGGCCGACTTCAGAGTTGACAAGACAGAGTAAAGCAAAGGTGGTTGGAGATAGAAGAGGGACAAGCACAAGAATGAAGGAATTTGCAAACTTCTTTGGAACCACACAGAGGGAACCAGAGAGTGGATGTAAATTATGTTGCACACTTCTCCTTCTCACATTTGTCTGTATTAATCAGGTCAGGAATCAGCTTTCTACTTACAATGATCACAAATGAGGATGTGAATGCCCCAAAGCCAATGACACACACTAACTTCACAACCCCAGAAGTGAATCACTAGTCTCAGATAGATTGCTGAAAGGTAGAAGAAACATCTAGGAGCAATGGCAGAACTATTTTTTATTCTTAAAAATTGCAAAAGGAACTAGAGAACTTTAAAACCACCTACATTAAAAAAATTTTGTGTTTTGGTTAATATGTCTTGCCATATAGGATTCAAATTTTTCATGAGTAGATGGTTCATATTTTTGCTTTTTGTACAATGATGTCTAATACAGCAGTCCCATGCTGTCAGTGGATACTTTTTTATAAATACTTGTTGACTAAGCCAGTCGAGCTCCTTACTCAGGTCATGAGACTCACATGCATATCCCTTTGAAGAAAACTTGATTCAATCCTCCATGAAGGCCACGTGGGTGACAATTTATAGAGTTAAGTAATAATTTTCCTTTTAATGAGCACATTCATTGCCACAGGCACTATTCTAGTGTTTTACTCATCATTTCCAACCCTTGATGAATAAGGAGTCTCACTCTGTGATAAAGCAGAGAGCCTTACAGATGAGAAAAAAAAACAGGAGCTCAGAGGAACAAAAAAAACAATGGTCCCAAGTTACATAATGAATAAGTTGCTGAAAGGAGACAACAGCTCAGCTCTATCCAACTCCACACTGTGGTCGTGGAGGTCTACCTCAAGTGTCAGACAGATTACCCAAAGACCCTGTTAAACCTATACCACAACCTTAAAAAATAATAATAATAACAACAATGTTATCTCCATAAACCTTTAAATAGTTTTTCAAATAGAAACTCAGATACCCGATAAATAAACCCTAATAATCACCACAGAAGACTGTAATCACATTCTTAAGCCAACCAAGAGTCCTTTTCCTAAGAAGCAGTGAGGAAAGGAGGTCAGATTCCTTCAGGCTCCCCCAACACCTCTGGCCTTGTGCCAGGAGCTCAGCTGTTGAGACCTAATACCAACCAAGTTGAAAATAATTGCAGTCTGAGGTCTCATTTCATTGCCATGGGCAGGCCCAATAAATCTTACTAGGAAGATAATCTCATAGGAAACAATCCATGGTGTCCTGTGGACATGTGCCAAGCAGAAAGGTGGCTCTTGCACTGCCACCGCCCCCACCCTCAGGCCCAGGCTTCGTTTGCGGAGGGAAGTGCCTGTGTGGGGAGAGGAGCCGCCAACTTCAACACCAGCCTGGACTCCTGCAGCACGCTGGCTCCACGTTCCTGGGGAGGGTGCCCTGGCTGGGGTGCAGGAATAACATCAGCCTCTACAGAGGCAGTGAGGGAAAGGCCAGGGTGTTCAAATTGTTGTTTCTGGATCAGTTAGTAAGCTGGGGCTCGGGAAACATGAGGCCATGCGAGGACTGAAAGAGGCCCTTGTTGAAACAGAGCTGCCTTCCTTCTTCTGCCCCACACGACTTCAAGTGTGATGCCCAGGGCTTCTGCACCCCATTCATTGTCTTAGCTGAACCCCCAAAAAACACCTTAAGCATCCCCTGTGATAACAACACCCTGGAGATAACATGTTCAGCTCAACTGGACACTCCCTGAAACTAATTAAACATAGAAGGGCAGGTGAGGAGGGTTGTGAGGTATGAAATGCTACAGAAACACGATTTCATTACTTGAGAGGGAGGAGAAACCAGCAAGGAGATTATTTTGCATACAAATGACCAAGACAAAGCCATAAGGATGTTCACCACAATAGAAAGAAAGAAATTAAAGATGTAACAGCAAGGAGAAAAATAAAACATCTCACTTGTCTTAAAGGAGGCACAGCTGCGGATTTCAAATCAATTATACTTTCCAACACAGAAAATCTATTTGGGGCTCCAACATCATTCTTCAGCTTCCCTTTCCACAAACCCTTCTTTTATTATTGGATTATTAGATTTTTTTAAATAAGTCATTTTTCTGAGTCTCTCCCTCTCACCCAGCTTGAATCCTCAGGAATTAGAATAATGAGGAGGAGGACAAGAAAAAGGAGGAGAAGAAGGAGGAGGAGGAAAAAGAGAAGAAAAAAACATTTTTTAAAAAGGCAGAAGGCCTGAAATATCTTTATCTCTGAATTCTGATTTTAAAATTCCCTTTTGAGTACATTTCTTTCTAAGGTGTCTTTATGAACAACACATGCTCAGTAGTGCCCTAATGAGCCCTTTGGTTGTGGGGCATGCTGATTTTCATGGCCTCCCCTTTCCACTGTACTGGTGCTGCTGTGGTTGAATCCCTGGTTACTGTTTAATTCTCTGGAGGAGCTGTCAGCTGGGGACCCCCCTGCCTCCCGGCTCACCCTCTCCAAGCCACCCTCCACTCTGCTACCCATGTAGCATTCTAAACTTTAAATCTCTTCATCTTCTCCTTAAAATTTTTCGTTGGCTATCCCACTACCTAGACAGGTTCTTAATGGTTTTTGAACATCTGATTATACCTTTGGTCACTTTTTTCCACTCCTTGAAAGTGAATCCCCTTTCCTTGGTCTAGAGCAGAGGTCTCCAAAGGGGTGTGCATGAACTCCAGGGTACATCATGCTATTCATGGTGATCAGAAGCAATATCAGCACTTCTGTATTTATATAGAATGGGGAAAATGGTGGGTTTACAGTTGTGAGTATGCAAAACACAGTTTGTTTTTGTATTATTATTTATTCATTATTATATTATTTTTCATACAAACAACTGTAAACCTACTTTTGCCCAGCCTCCTATATTCTTAATCACTTTTTAATGAAACTGAAGTGAAATAATTAGAAAGTAATTTACGTTTCACAGGCTGGCACTCAATCCACCAGCCACACCAGCCAAGGTAAAAAGTAATTTAAATGTACTGATATTGATTGTATGGAGTGATACTGGTGCCCTCGCCTAGTCTGTCCTTCGCCTAACACCTCCAAGTTCTCTAAAGGAAGACAGGGAGTTCCACAAACCAGGGTCATGCTGGCATCCTCGCTCACTTCTTCATCTTCAGTATATAGGAATGAATTACATTGCACATGCCCAAAAAATACCATCAATTATTAATGTTATAAAGATTAAGTCTTCCATAAAGTAAATCTTTACGATTATTTTGTTAGACAAAAATGTTTACACCCAAACCAGTGTGCTGGTTATTTTGTATCAAAATACTTAAAAGAATTATCCGACTAAAAGATGAGCTTCACGTTTTTTCATTTATGAAAGACAAGACTCCGCAGTTGTCTGACCTCTCCTATGATGGCTAGTGGCCACCAGGGTTATACAGGTATTTTCAGAAAAATAAATAGGCTTAATATGTCTCTTCAAGATACAGATGACATTTTAATGGTGAATGAGAAAGTAACTGCTTTTCTAAATTAATTTGCTATTTTAAAAATGGGTATGTGGTAGACAGCCTCTGAGACTGTCGCCCCCCACCCCGTGTCCCATCCCATCCCCTCTTCCTGGTATCCAGGCTCTTGTATCATCACACCCCCACCCCATACACACACACACTGAGTATGTGCTAGAGTCAGATTCCCTCCTAACAAATAGAACAGAGCAAAAGTTATTTCTGAGATTACGTTTAAAAAGACTATGATTACCATTTGATTCACCTCTTTCTCTCATTGTGGAGAAGCCTAATGGCAAGAAACAACTGTCTCTGGCCAACAGCCATTGAAGACCTGAGACCTGCACTTGGAAGCCACCTTGAGCTGACCCAAGGACCAGCCAACACCTCAGCAGCCCTGAGACAAAAGAACACAGCCAAGCCACTCTTAGATTCCTGACCCACAAAAACTATGAGGTAATAAATGCCTATTGTTTTAGGCCACTAATTTTGAGGATAATTTGTTACAAAGCAAGAAATAACTCATATAACAGAGGAAATGTTTCCCTGCCACTCATGAATTGATGGCTGAAATAAATGTGAAACAACAGCTAACAATACAAATTTCAACACCTTCCAAACAGTTTATAAGAATTATTGACATCAGGGAAGGTGGAAAGTTATTCATTAAACTTCAAGAAAAACCTAAGCATAGTGCTTAAGATTGGAAAAGACACCATCATGATTTGATTAATTCTACCAACAAACTCAATCACCTTATGAAGTATCTTACTTTCATCAAAACTAGAAATCAAAATAAACTGAACTTATAACCAATCCTTTAAATTACCCTATCACAAAGTATTAAACCAGTTCTCAAAACTGTGTAATATTTTCAAACATTGCTCATTCAAATATTTAATAATGATTTTGTGGGACTGTCTATTATACAATCTTTAAATATTATCTATATAACCTCTGTATTTTGTAAAAGATATAATAGACTAGTATTATAGTATATGTATATAATTAAATAATTATATAAATTATTAAATAATTACATATTTGATGAGTTCATGTCCAAGTTATTTTTACTATTAGGTAAATACCACTAAAAAAGTTTATATAGCCCTGACTTCAAAGATTAATCCCAATGTTCTTCCTTAGTTTGCTCAGTTTCCTATCTTTCTAGTCCTGCACTTAGAGCCACTTGCAATTCTCAAAACACTCTTGAGTGCACTTAGAAGCAGATCCTCCCCAGAAGGCCTTTCTTCCAGCACCATCCCTGCCCTTCCATGTCCCCCAACCCCATCCCCATAGTGTCCACTGAAGAATTCCTACTCGTATTTCAATGCTCATTGCATGACCTTTCCCACTCTTCTTCCTCTCTGTTCTCCCATCAATGCTCTTGTTTTATGTCTGCTTTTACCAAACTGAGGGCTTTCTACAAAATTTACTCAGTAGCATATAGTCCGTAAACATCTGCTGAATGCCTAAAAATATAACAAGTTGAGAAGAAAATTTCCCTTCATCTCATCCTGGCCTGATATCTGTATACCACACCACCAATATTTAATTCAATAATTTTTTTTTCAAAAAAGATTTAAAAATTGATTTAAGTATCAGATATGGCATTTCTGAGCAATTTTTTTTCCTTACAATAGTATGTAAGCAGCATTGTCCAGAGGTGAGGAGCCAGACTGTCTCAAACTTAAGCCACTTTGCCCCTCGAACACACTAATTATCCTCATTGCATTTCAGTTTCCTCATCTAATGAATGAGGAAAATAGTAACTGATGCCTATAGGTGTGACAGAGTAAAGGTTCAATAGATGTTGGTTATTATCCTGTCGCCTTGTACAGACAGTAAGCACATCAGTAATAAGTGCTAAACGAACTCCCAGATTAGACTCCCACCCAGTACCTGCAGAGAATACACACATGTACCCACAGATAGAAGAAACACCTTAAGAGCCAGGGTTTTATCAACTTTTATTGTCATTGAGTAGCCTCAGTGCCTGGCCTACACTATGTGCTAAATTTATACTGATTTATTTCAAAATTCCCCATCCTTTCCTGCCTTTTACAGATTTGAATTCACTGTGCAGTTCAGACCACCCTTTTGAAAGCATTTTCAGGGTAACTATTGTCAAAAGCAGGATGTGGGAAAACAGTTAATGTAGCTGATGCTGCAGGAAAAGCTGAGAAAGAGACATGGGAGGAAACTGAAGTTCAATAGGGACCACAAATCTATGGGCAATTTAACAAGAAATGATTCACAAATACAGGATTCACACACAAGTACAGAATGTTCCAGTGAACTTCCAAAAAAAGTAAAGATTTACAAGTATTTAAAAACAAACAAGTAACAACCTCGGCAGGTTCTAAAACAGGATGAAAACTTTAAAAACTTAAATCAATTTTTTGTCCAAATTTTTTCAACTTCAAGTGACTAACAAGCGTTCTACACTCATCCATCCATCCATCCATCCATCTCCCTGACTCCTGATCTATCTCTCTAACTTTTGGTTATCTTTTACTGCAGACAAGTTTTCAACAATTGGCGAGAGGGGAGAGGGGGGAAGCACAAGACCACAAAAAATCCACACATACATCATCTCAGTTCATCGGCTAGTTGTGGAGTTTCTTTTTCCTCTTGGGTCTCCACAGAGTGGGAAGGGATACTGAGTAAACCAAAACAATATCTATTCACCACATCCAAAAAGGAAAAACACATGCTGAAAATGTTCCAAACTCTACTAGCACAGCACACAAACCACTTTCCATCTTCGCATCCCCGCCCTTCCAGTGCTAGTGAATAATTTGTATATAGTATTCTGGTGCACACTTTTCCTTTAACATTTTGTCATAAGCATTTTACCTGTTGCTACAAAAACTTCATAATAATCACTTTTAAATGTCTGTATAATGTTTAAGTCATTAGTCATTATGCAATTAACTTATTTATCATTTTCCTAACAATATTTTGCAATTTCCAAAGGTTGCTATAATTTTTAAATATAGTAATTATTCTCTTTTTACCTACAGCATGTCACTTTTTTAGAAGTATTTCCTCAAGATAATTCCCAGAAATTGGGTTAATAATTAAAATAATAAAAACATTTACATAGATATAGTTTTTAAGATACGTAAGCAGATGTGGACTCAAAAAGTTGTACCGCAGGAGAGAACAAGATGGCGGAGGAGTAGTGGAGCTACACCAACCCCCTCCCAAGACCAAACTGGAATTACGACATAACTGGGGAGAAATCATCCAGAATAACCAACAGAACACCAACTGGAGAGAAGTCTTATTACCAGGGATAGAACAGAAGAGCCGATTCATCGCAACGTGACCGGTAGGAAGTGCGGGGACATGAGAGGCTGGCGGGGCTCCCACAGGCAGCAGCTGGAGGACCGAGAAACATCTCAGCAGCCAGGGGCTCCGCCTGAGAAGGGTGGGATCTAAACCCCCAACTGGGCTTCCCAGCCTACAGCAACACAGCTGAGAGTAAAACAGCACCCAGCTAGGAAAAGCAAAAAGCCGCCAGGTTTAGCCAGCTTGACAGAGAGACCAAGTTCTTAAAGGGACCATGCATGAAAATACAGTGGCACCCACCTACCCTTGACTCCAGCAGAGGCAGGGCACAGTGAACTAGAGAAGTTTGGGGAAAGTTTGGGTCAGTGGCTTTAGGGGGAGAGTTAAGGGAGCAGCCTATTAGTCCAGTGCTGACCCATCCCCCATAGCAGACCACCCTTCTCCAAAGGGTGGGAACCTGAAGGGACCCACAGTGCCACAGATAGGAATTAATCTGCCCCACCCAGCAGTGTCTAAACCTGGTTTATTGGATCACAGGTTGATTGGATTAACAACTAAAGGAGAAAGGCAAAGACAGTGGATCTCTGGTAGTCTCCAACTGGCTGACTAGGCCCACACTGGGACATGAGCTGATGTCACCAAGCACAGATCCAGGAAATTTTAAAAAGTGCACCTCTACATCACAAAAGGCCACACCACTAAGACAGTAAGTCAACTAACAACAAGCAAAACAGAACCAAGTATATGAATACAAGGAATAGGCCTTCAGTGGTCAGGGGGAAAGGGGTTGGGGGGAGGGGGGAGGCAGAGGGAAAGAAGGGGAGCAGCTTAGACAAGAACCTAGTATAAAGGAACCATGGACATGGACAACAGGTGGGATTGACTTTGGGGGGAATGGGTGGGTGGGAAGGGGGACAGAGGGGAGCAAAAAGGGGATGGATGTAATACAACAACAATAAAATTTAAAAAAAAAGAATGAAATACTTCATTAAAGACAATAAAATACAGTTGAAACGCTAAGTGCTATTTCAATTCAAAATTAAAAAAAAAAAAAAGACAGTAAGTCAAAGCAGACCAATCTAAGAAGCAGAAACAAACAAGAGCTATCTAAAATAGGGAGACAAAGGAATAAACCCTCAGCAAATGGAAAGAAGAAATCCCCAGGAAGAGTGCAAAATGAATACAGGCAAGCACCCTATCAGACATGGAATTCAAAATAATGATAATAGAGAAGCTCAATGAGCTCAGCGAGTTCAAAGAAAACTACAAACAACTCCATGGGAACTATAAACTCCAGCGAAGTTACAAGGAACTTACTGAGAACTACACAAGCATTAAAAAGGACATAGACACCATCAATAAGAGCCAGGAGGAAATGAAGAATACCATTTCTGAATTGAAGAACACAGTAGAAGGAATCAAAAGCAGGCTAGAGAAAGCAGAGGATCAACCAGCAAGCTGAAGCTCAATGTAGAAAAAAATTACCAGGCAGTGCAACAAAATGAAAAAAGACCAAAAAAGAGTGAAGAAGTTTTAAGAGAGCTTCAGGACAACATGAAATGTAATAACATCCGTATCATAGGGATACCAGAAGGAGAAGAGAAGGAGCAAGGGATAGAAACCTTTGAAAAAGTAATGACAGAAAACTTCCCTAACTGGAGGAGAGAAAAGGTCATGCAAACTCAGGAAGCACAGAGGATCCCAAGGAAGATGGACCCAAACAGGCCCACTCTAAGACACATCATCATGAAAATGGCAAATTTCAAAGACAAAGCAAGAATCCTAAAAGCAAAAGAGAAATAGCTAATAACATACAAGGGGGCTCCCATAAGGTTATCAGCTGATTTCTCAACAGAAACACAACAAGCCAGAAGGGAATGGCAAAAAATATTTCAAGCAATGAAAAACAAAGGCCTGCAACCAAGACTACTCTACCCAGCAAGGCTCTCATTCAAAATGGAAGGTGAAATAAGGAGCTTCCCAGACAAAAGAAGTCTAAAAGAATACATCTCCACCAGAATTACAAGAGATGCTAAAGGGTCTGCTTTAAGATGAAGAAACAGAGAGACAGACAGAAACATAGGTACAAAGGTAAATGGATTATATGCACCCATCAAAAGATACAGGGTAGCTGAATGGATAAGAACCAACTTTAACTTATGAATGCTTTAAAGTGATCTTGTTATAAATAGATTTTACTAAATAAGGTACAATTTTGTATATTACTTGTATCTGCATTACTGCAGGTTAAGTTTTCTTAAGTTGGAATCATTTCACAATATGGGAAAATCAGGTTACTCAGAAAAATCAAATGCAGTTAAGGAAAAATAAAAATGTAAGAAAATGTGGATGTATATTACATAGAAGACACGCTATCTTTCTTATTCACTGTTACAAAATATGTGCTTATTTGTGGGTGTGTAATATATTAATTTTGTTAGCAATTTATGTTTTAAATAGCAACCAACTGGACATTGGTGTGTTGTGAAATCAGTCAATTTTTAGGTTAGAAAAGATGCTGAAAATGAAGACCAATTTGGATGGAATTTGCAAACTACTAAACTATACAATTTGTGTATGCTTGGTGAAATAAACCAGTCAGTGAAAGACAAATACCATATGATCTCACCCATTACAGGACAATAATAAACAAAACAAACAAGCAAAACAGAACCAGATACATGAATCCAAGGAATAGACCTTCAGTGGGCAGGAGGAAGCAGGGAGGACGAAGCAAAGAAGGGGAGCAGTTTAGTCAAGGAACTAGTATGGAAGAACCATGGACATGGACAACAAGTGGGATTGACTTTGCAGGGAGTGGGTGGGTGGGGAAGGGGACAGAGGGGAATAAAAAGGGAATGGATGTAATACAACAACAATAAAATTTTAAAGTAATAAATAAAAATAAAAAAATTTAATCACACACAAAAAGACAAAAAGTTGTACCACAGAATAATGGTTACTGAAGGGGAGGGGCTGGGGGAAAGACAAATAGGTTAAAGGAGGTCAAATATATGGTAATGGAAGAAAACTAGACTTCAGGTGGTGAGTACACAATGGAGTATACAGATATTATATTATAAAGTTGTACACCCGAAATTTGTATAATGTGATTAATGAGTGATACCCCAATACATTTAATTTTTTTTAAGTTGTACTAATTTTCAGTGTCTCCAGTAATTTACATATGCCTTCATCAGCTCTCAGTATTATATGCAGATAAACTTTTCTTCATTCATGGTCTCTAAAACATTCTCACCAGTTCACAATGTCTCCATTGTGAACTATTACATTTATAGCCAAACTCTCTCACCTGAAAAACCGTATATGAGATTACTTAGCACAGTTCCTAGCACATATAATAGGCACTGCCTAAAAATTAGGGAAATCTGCAACTGAATTTATTATGTTCAGATTTATATTTCTAGGGAGGCTACCTTCTGAAATGCTGGTTTTGCTCATACAAAGTATAGGATGAAGATAAGCAAAAAGGTATCTGTGGGGTCATTTCTATTCAAAAAAAAAAACTATACAGAAGAAGGTCTTATCTGTTTATCTGTCTATTCCCTTGAGCTTCTCACTTGTTCTGGCAAACATATATCTGAAGGAGTTATTCTCACAGGAGTGTAATGCAATTATCACTGATCCTCTTCAAAGAGTATTCCTTCTTAGATTAAACAAGCCCACCATTGCTCAACATGGGTCAAAACCCTGGATGTCTATCAGAATGACCTGTAGAAGATTTTTTAAGTTGAGATGTTTCAATTCCATCCTAAATCCTCCAATTTAGCATCCCCACAGGTACAGCCACATATCGGTAACTTATAAACTCTCCACAGGTGATTCTGATTCAGAGTCAGGATTTGGGAACATGTATTATTTTATCTTATACCTTTCCCCTGTCTCATGCATCCATGTGGAGAAGGCACTATGGCAGGTATGCTCCCACCACCCCACCACCCCCATCTCTCTGAGCCCACCTCATGCAGCCCCTCCCCCAACCTTCTATGGGTCAGCCTCCTGCATCATTCTGCTCTCCCACCAGAGGACTGTGGTTTGTTAGGCTGCCAGTGGCTGACACTGGGAACATCCACCCCTTGCTGACTGAAGAACTACCAGGTGTCTTGGATTAACAGATTCACACCACATTATCCAGAACCCATGAACACCTGGACCCTCTCTCAACCTCCTGGTTCCCAACTCAGCCAGAAAAAGGGTGCTATTTCTTGGGCTCCCTCAAACCCCACAAGTAGTTATCTATCTATGCATCTAATCTTTGTAGAGCACATGCTTGTTGAGGGCAAGTTCTCACATCTCCCTCTGGGTTGTGAGGCACGGAGCCTGGCATGTGATGCCGGACAGGTACGTGATGAGCAGAATGGGAGGGGAGGACTGGCATCCACTCCACACCTACTCTGTGCCAAACACCACGTGAAGCCTTTAGTTACATTACCTCATGTTACCTGTATCAAACCCCTGGGAGGGAGGACTTAACACTCCCAGTTTTGCAGACAAGAATAGAAATTATCCTTAAATCAAGTTCATTCTGTCAGAGACTATTTATAGGCAGGAACATTAAAAAGTGAGAATTTTTCCCCCTTTTCTACCTGCTGCCTAGATATTTTTATCCTAAGCACACAGCTAAAAGTCCACAGATCCCTTATATGACAGACATGTAGTTATCTAGAGGTCTGTCTTTGGAAATTATCAAATTGATGAAGTCTAACCCAGACAAGTGCCCTTTCTCTTTCTACCTTGTACATTATCATGAGATCTTGGTGTTTCAAATAGCATTATGCCATTTGGGCCGGGCACTTAGCATTTCCCAAAGGGCCAAAGCTGAGTAATTTTCAGGTAATGAGCTTTCACATCCAAGGAAAGAGACATCCTGAATCACCTTCTGAACCTGTGCCACGGATCTGTTGCAATACTCAGTATCAGTAGTTTTAGAACCTTGCATAATTGATCTTGTGACTTGAAACTGAATCACTTTCAGGGCTTCTTCCAAAGTGGTTTCTGCCCTTGAGGGTAAAGGGGTTTAGGGTGATTTGAAAGTCTCAACAAAGGCAGAAGCACCAGGGAGTTGTGTGTGTGTGTGTATATATATATATATATATATATACCAAAAACAATGTATACTAATATAGTTATAATATGTGTATATTAATAAGTGTACAGTACATTTTTATATATCATACTATAATAGATATAGTTAATGTATAATAATTGTGTGATATTTATATGTAACATATATAATATATATTTCATGTATAATACCTATATCTAGATATCAAAAGGATAAACAATAAACATTAATGACCAATTCTTTTTTTAATGTTTCAGTGCAATTTTTTAATTTTTTTAATTTAATTTTTTTTTAAGATTTAATATATTATTTCCAGAGAGAGGGAGGAAGGGAGAGAGGCAGAGAGGAAGAGAAACATCAATGTATGGTTGCCTTTCACCTGCCTCCAGCTATGGACCTGGTTGGACACCTGACTTGCAAACTGGTTATGTGCCCTGGCTGGGGAATCAAACCAGTGACCTTTGGGTTCGCATGCCAGCACCTTATCCACTGCGCTACCAGCCAGGGCTTAATGACCAATTCTAATAGGATTCTTCCAAAAATTGTTATGGCCACACCAAACTGATTCAAATATATTCTCTTAGATCCACAGATGTTAGTTGTATAATAATAATGCTTCAAAAGAAACATCCATGGCATAAGTGTCCAGACTGGGTTCATTTTGTAATTTTCCCATTATGGGTGTTACAGTCTAAGTGGAAAAAAACTCAATTAGAGGGCTCTATGCTTGATTTAATGCTCTGTTTTGCCATGTTGAAATTCTTAATAGTTTTGAATCAATTAGCATTTTTGTTTTGCAATGGACTCCACAAATTATGTAGCCAGTCCTGCTCAGAATAGGTGTTACTGCTTCTAAACAATTTCTCTGACCCCTTCATTGAAGCCAGGGCCTCTCCTAGATGCTCTCATAATGGCCCTGTGATTACCCTGTTCTACAACTTCTCTATATTGCCTTCCCTTATGGTCTGTGGGTTCCTTAAAAGCAGGAACAATGACTAATTTATCATTGTACTTCTCCATCTACAACTCAACAAATATTTGATGATTAGCAGACATGGGAGTAGTTTCATAAAGTTTCCAATTTAGTAAAATTATTTTCTCCTGCAGAAAAAAAGGAACCACTCAGTCTGGCTATATTGTTCTTCCCGTGGTCTTTGCCAAATATTGCCAAGTAAACTAACAGCAGCTGAGTGCTATCTGAAACAGCTTCCCACTGCTATGCCTTTGCCCAGAGGAACAAGAGGCTCCATCTGAAACCTCATGTTATTAGGATCTGTCCCTCAGATTCACTTGTTTCCTCCCATACAGTATAGAAAATCATATGCAGTAGTTCATTAATGTTTAACACCTGAAGTCTCTGGCTACTTCCAAAAGCACAGAAATAAGAAATACACCCCAGGGGGGAAGAATTAGAAATTTGTGGAGTACATTTTTATGACCCTATAGAGAAATTAAGGAGCTACCTTCAACTAATAAGGTCATTGTGATGTACAACAAAGACTAAATAGAGATAAACTTCAAAAAGCCATAAAAGGCCCTACAATGCTCCATATGTTCTTATCTTTAAATAAAAATAAACTGGAATATGTGTGACTTGTGTTAATAAAAAAGGAAGGAAGGAAGGAAGGAAGGAAGGAAGGAAGGAAGGAAGGAAGGAAGGAAGGAAGGAAGGAAGGAAGGGAAGAAAGAAAGAAAGAAAGAAAGAAAGAAAGAAAGAAAGAAAGAAAGAAAGAAAGAAAGAAAGAAAGAAAGAAAGAGAAAGAAAGAAAGAAAGAAAGAAAGAAAGAAAGAAAAAGAAAGAAAGAAAGAGAAGGAAGGAAGGAAGGAAAGAAAAGAAAGAAAGAAAGAAAGAAAAAGAAAGAAAGAAAGAAAGAAAGAAAGAAAGAAAGAAAGAAAGAAAAGAAAGAAAGAAAGAAAGAGAAAAGAGAAAAAAGAAAGTTCTGGCAGTCAACCAAGAAATAAATTGGGAAAAATTATCATAACATCAGCTTAGATCATGGTTAAAGCACACAGGCTTAGGATCCAAACATTCCTGAGTTCAAATCTCTATTCTGCCATTAACTAACTGTGAGAACTTCCACCATTTGCTTAAACCTCTCTGAGCCTGTTTCCTCATTTCTTAAGTCTGGATAACATCCTCCACCGGCAGGCTTGTTAAGGCGAATATGAGAAAATGGACGTAGAGCACTTAGCACGGAGCCTGAAGGAGCACAGGAAGCCTCCAGAGCCGCCTTCACATCCCTCCAGTGACTCTAACGCCCCAATTCCCCAAAAGCCCAACACTACCTCCCTCCCTCTACCCATTCGCATTCCATTTCCCTCCTCCCCTCCTCCAAAGTAATCTTTGGGTGCAGATCGGGTTGATCCTCAGTTCACAATAGCCAATGAAATATTATTAAGTGAGAAATATCCTCGTTCCTTAGGTTTCTGTGGAATGATTCCTTCAGGAACAGAGAACTTACATCTTAGAAAAGATATAAATAAATGTACATCAAGGATGACCTCTTTGATATCCGGAACTAACTCAAAGAGGTCAAATGTATTGAAAGAATCCTTGCTTTGTTTTATTGGGAAAAAATGGTGTAAATTCAGTAAAAAATATTTTAGTGAAAAAAAATTATTTTGATAAGAGTCATCTTATACAACATGAGCCTCTTAGACTCAACCCAAAGTACTGCTTCTCAGCATTTTTCCAGTTGCCCTCAATGTTCTCATTAAGTAATATTCGACAAGAAAACAAAACTTAATCATAAAGGTATATACATATATATTTGTTTTGATTAAAATAAAACTTAATCGTAAAGGTATATATATATATATATATATATATATACTGTGTATACTATATATATGTATGTATGTATGTATGTATATGTATATATATATATATATATATATATATCCTTCAAATATGCATAGTTTGTGTTTGTCGCTCTTTAATTTTCCATGATTTCACTGTCTGAAAACTCAGGTAGAAACACTGATGCATTCAAGCATCAGTTATCAGGAACCTGCCTTGATCAAAATAATCAGATAATTACTAAGATCTTGACTTTGCATAGAGTTACAGAGGTATGTAATGATAGTATTTAAAACACCATAATTTGCTTCTAAATGGAGTTTAAATGTTATCAACCAACATCAATTGTGTGCCTACTCTGCATAAACTAAAATATTGTGCTACAGTGATACCAAAATCTGAGACCACTACAGCCTAGCTACATACTACTTTACTAAACTCTAGAGAATCCAATGCCTGCAGAGAAGAGAGGTCCTCCAGAATGGAGAAGAAAGAGAATCAAATTTAAGGTTAAAAGAGCCAAACTCTCTGTGACAGAGGGGCCTTGAACAAATGATTTAATCTCTCTCTCAACTCTTGATTTTCTCAGCTAATAAAAACATTATATCCCTTGTTTATTAGAGCAGGTTGGGGTGTTTGAATGAAACCTCGTAAAGGATTTTGTAAAGTTGTATATAAAGAGGAAGTGCAACCAGGGCACATAACCAGGTTGCAAGCCAGGTCTCCAGCCATGTCTGTAGCTGGAGGCAGGTAAAAGGCAACCATACATTGATGTCTCTCCCCCTCTCTGCCTCTCTCCCTTCCCCTCTCTCTAGAAATAATAAAATCTTTAAAAAACAAACAAAAAGCAAATAAACAACAACAACAAAAGAAACCAAGATAATTACCCCTGGCTGGTGTGGCTCAGTGGATTGAGCACTGGCCTGAGAACTAAAGGGTTGCTGGTTCCATTCCTAGCCAGGGCACATACCCAGATTGCAAGCCACTTCTCCAGCCAGATCCTCAGCTAGAGGCAGGTGAAAGGCAACCATACATTGATGTTTCCCTCCATCTCTGCCTCCCTCCCTTCCTCTCTCTTTAAAAATAACGAATAAGAAAATTTTTAAATAAATTAAATGTTTTTAAAATAATTTTAAAAATAAATGAAACCCCAATTTTTTTAAAAAGATGAGATTTTAATAGGACTATTGCTGAATAAAAAGACTATTTTAGGAAGGATTAAAAACTTTATAGCATTGAATACTTCCAAGTAGGAACTACTTCTTTTTCTATTTTTCAAGTTTCCTTTTATGTCCTTCAGTATAGTTTAATGACTTTCTCCATAAGGCCCTATGACTTCATAGTTTGACTATTACTAATCATGCTCTTATTTTTTGTTTTTGGTATATAAGAAAGCTATTGGGCTTTGGATATTTACTCTTAACCTGTCTTCTTCTAAATTATCTTATTGTTTCTAAAAGTACTGCAATTGATTTCTAGTTTTACCAAACATACAATCATATCATCTGCAGATGGTGATAATTTTGCCATCCCTTTTCCAAAGGTATACATATAGTTTACGTTCTCCTTTTATCCATTATCCAATGAAATTTCAAATAGTCATGTATTTACCCACTTTTGAATTTGTTGAAATTAATGCCATTCTTAAAGTCAAGGAAAAAAAGTAATTAAAAAAAATTTTTTTTAATCTTTAGGCTGGTACAATAAATACTAGAAACTTTAATTTAGGTTAATTGAAATATCTGACATAATGCAATTGACCACAGTTGTATGTAAATAATATAAAAGTCACTTTGAAAAAATAGTAATATTTTTCTCTTTGCTGACAGGTTGTTGATGTAAAATTTATAAAACAAAAAGATTTAAAGTTGATGTTTAAGAAGATAAGTAATTCATTAAATTAGCTACTGCTAAATCTAATTACTTTCCAAAATAAAACACAAAACCTGATCTCCCATTGAAAGTTAAAAACATTAGTGGGATCCATAGGAAGACATGGCTTGCCTCTCTAAATAACCACATCAAAGTTACAACTACAATATAGAACAACCATCAGACAGAGCCATCAGAAATCAAGTTGAATAAAAGTCTTACAGCTATGAAATTAAAGAAACTACATCCATCCAGACTAGTAGGAGGGGTGCAGACACAAAGCAGACTGGTGTCTCAACCACATGTGGTGCATAAGAATTCAGGAGGGATATCTCGGGAGCAAGGAGTCCCAGCCCCACACCAGACCCCACCCAGCCCAGGGTTCCAGTGCCAGGAAGATAAGTCCCTACAACTTCTGGCTGCAAAAACCAGCAGGGATTGAATCAGTGGAGGAGACTTCTGGACCCCTAAGCAGTTCCTCTTAAAGAGCCCACATGTGGGCTCACCTACTCAGAATTACCCCTGTGAACTCCAGCACAGGGATGGCAGCTTGAAAGGCACCAATGAAATACGGGGACAAACTGGAGTGTCTGGTATCAAGGCCAGCAGAGGCTGTTGTCTCGTCACTAAATCCTCCCCCACAGAGCTGGCAAGCTGGTGCCATATCCAAGACTCCATCAACCACTGTTTGACCTGCCTTAAAGATCCCCAGAGACTCTGCCGCACTGAACTTATGGGCCCACCCAGGCTGCTTTTCCATATGAATGGCTGGTCTTGGCTCCTGCTTTGCAACTTCCTAAATCCTCTCAAATAAGCAGCAGCTGGTCTCAGTGAGCCCCAAGCCCAGCACCAGCAGCAGCCAGCCTGGATTCACAGCTGGGCTTTGCCTGGGAATCTCCAAGCCTAGCACAGGTAGCAGCATCTCAGATTGCTTTATAGCTCAGGCACAGTGGCCCCAGGCTAAACACAGATGGGGGTTAACCTTGGCCTGCACCACCCATTAAACCCCAGGATCTATGCACCCAGCAGGCAACAACAGACCATGTAAGAGCACCTCCAACCTGCCCCAGCACAGCTGAGCCTCCACAGAGGGTGGATGGTGGTTGTCAGTGGTCACAGCCAGTCATTGCAGCTGACTGGCCTGGGTAAATCCTTTCCATTGATCTGCCAACAGCAGCCAAGGCTCAACTACAAGAAGAGGGTGTATTCAGCCCACACAAAGGGTGCATCTCGAGTACCCAGCTTGGGTGACAGGGGAGGCTGTGCCACTGAGCCCAAAGGACACCTACTAATTTAGGCCATCCTACCATGACACAGAGTCACAGCAGCTCTATCCAATACAAAGAAACAAACACAGGGAGGCTTCCAAATTGAAGAGGCAAAGAAATATGGCCCAAATGAAGGAACAGAATAAAACCAGAAAAAGAACTAAACAAAATGGAGAGCCAACCTGTCAGATGCAGAGTTCAAAACAGTGGTGACCAAGTTGCTCAGAAAAATGACTGAGTATGGCAGCAAAAATAAAGGAAGAAGTGAAGGTTATACAAAGTGAAATAAAGAAAAATATACAGGGAACCAACAGTCTTGGAAGGAAGGCAGAATTCAAATATACAGTTTGGAACGAAAGAAAGAAAAGTCAACCAGAACAAAGAGAAAAAATAAGAATTGAAAAAAATGAGGACAGAATTAGGAACGTCTGGGGCAACTTTAAACATACCATCATCAGGATAATAGTGGTGCCAGAAGGAAAAGAGGAAGAGCAACACATCGCAAACTTATTTGAAAAAATAATGACAGAAAACTTCCTTAATCTGGTGAAGGAAATAGACATACAAGTCCAGGAAGCACAGGTCCCACACAAGTTGGAGCAAAAGAGGACCACACCAAGACACAGCATAATTAAAATGCCAAAGGTTAAAGATAAAGAGAGAATCTTAAAAACAGCTGGAGAAGAGAGTTACCTACAAAGGAGTTTCCAAAAGAATCTTTGCAGGCAAGAAGTATTCCAAGTGATGAAAATCAAAAACCTACCACTAAAATTACCCTATCCAGCAAAGCTATCATTTAGAATGGAAGAGCAGATAAAGTGCTTCGCAGACAAGGTAAAGATAAAGGAGTTCATTATCACCAAGCCCTTATAATATGAAATGTTCAAGAGGCACATTTAAGGAAAAGAAAAACTACTAACACTAAAATGACAACAAACTCACAACTATCAACAACTGAATTAAAAAAAAAAAAAAGAAAAGCAAACTAAGCAAAGAACTAGAACAGGAACAGAACCATAGATATGGGGATCTTATGGAGGTTTATCAGCGGGGAGCGGGAATATGAGGGGAAAGGTTCAGGGATCAAGAAGCATAACTAGTAGGTACAAAATAGACAGGGGGATGTTAAGAATAGCAAAGTACCGACCTGCCTGTGAACCCAAAGGTCACTGGTTCAATTCCCAGCCAGGGCACATAACCAGGTTGCAAGTCAGGTCTCCAGCCAGGTCCCTAGCTGGAGGCAGGTGAAAGGCAACCGTACATCTCTCTCTCTCTCTCTCTCTCTCTCTCTCTCTTTCTCTCTCTCTCTCTCTCTCCCCCCCTTATCCTCTGTCTAAAAATAATAAAATCTTAAAATTAAAAAATCATAATAAAACAAGAATAACATAGTAAATGATGAAGCCAAAGGACTTACATGCGCAACCCATGGACATGAACTAAGGAGGGCAGGGGATTGCTGGAGGGAAGGGGGATGCTGGGTAGAGTGGGGCGAAGGGAAAAAAATGGTACAATTCTTATAGAATAATCAATAAAATATATTTAAAAATAAAAACAATTTTAAAAGAAAGAACACATTAAATCTATGTATTTCTTTTATATTATTTTCTATTTACCAATTATGTGCATGAACACTGAAACTGTTAAAGATTTGATTTGTACATTCAACCACATTGATATAGGGCTGCATAAGTAAAATTTTACACCACATCTGTAAACTAGGATTTTTCTGGGGAAATGCTATGTGGTATTTTTACAGCTGAGGAAAATGGGACCAGGCAACCCCAGGTGTCTTGCCCATGCTCACATAGTAGGGTGCAGAGCCCAGACTCAAACTCCGATTTTCTGCCACACATAAAATATCATTCCCACGGTGTTCTGCCTTTTACTTGTCTTTATTTACGTAACAAACTATTGAAATGATCCCTGAAAGTATAGTCTTTTACTTGTCTTTATTTATGTAATTAGAAATACCAAAATATATTTCTTTGTGTATCTAGAAAATGTTCTCAGTTGTTACCTTTGCAAATTATTTTAGTGGACAATAATTTCTTATAAAATTCACATGTGGCTTTTGATTTTACAGCACCCTTTTCCCGGAAGTTCAAGTAATTAAAGTATGTTTGAAAAAGAGTACATCCTTACAACACTCCTGTGTGTGGGGAAGCAGAAATGATGAGACTCCTGTGATATAAATCAATATGGTAATCTTTAAAATATAGATACACTCATTCATAAGTGTCACAAAACACTCCAAGCTGAACAGGAAGGAATATCTGAGTGGAACTGATAACAGCTAAGCCTGAAGAGGAAGCACGACAGCCCATTATAAGCTATTGAAAAGTTCCATAGGGAAAAATGACATATGGCAGGAAATTCCTGGCCAGCAGTGTAATCTTTTACATAAATGTGTTGGCAGACAAATGGATTTTCATGATTTTGCTTACACCACTGCTTATTGCCCTTTTAGACATGTTGCCTTGTACATATAACTTCACTTTGACTATTTAATGGTATGATTCGATAAATTCTAGGTTCATTTTACTCGCCTCCAAATACTCTTGGCCCTTTACCCAAAAGTGATGGGAAGAGGTTAGTAACTAAAATACCAAAGAAGTTTGGTATAAGTTAGTCCTAGGAAGAGTATTATTCTGAGGATTCAATATAGTAATACCCTAATTTATACCAGGAATTAGGCAGTGGACATTTTAAAGTACTGATTAAGGCTAAAGATACTGAACTATAAATAAGACACTGGGAGCAAACAGCTAAAAAAATAAATGAAGTAAACCTAGACATTTTAGTTACATTATCTCATTTTTATGACAATACTGCAAAATAACTACAGGGTGTGTGCAATAAAGTGGCAATAACTTTGCATCCCCTTATTTCATGTGCTCCTTATTAATTTTGAAAAACTATGTTTCTAGGGTTATGATTTAACATCATTGTTTTAGATATAAAGTATTAAATTCTGAGAGCAACCATCATATCGAAGGAATACGATGTTAGAGCAACCATAATTTCTGGACTGTGTGCAAGGCAAACTGCAGATTTCAGTAACATCCCTTTATGTGCAGTTGACAATGTGAAGAAGGTGTATGATGCTGATCCTGATGTCACCACACCAACAAGGAAAACGCATAAGGTACACAAGGATTGCCTAAGTCCAGATATTGCACACAGAATCCAGGAGATCATCGATGAAGATCCAGGAAAGTCAATGTGCTCCATAGCAAGAGAACTGCAGATGTCAGATGCAATGGTTCTCAAGATTATTGCTGAAAATTCAGATACAGATCATATGTTCTTAGAAGAGGCCAGTTTATCACACAGCAGACAAAGGAAAGGTGCTTTGAAAAAGCAAGGAAACTGCTAACAAAATTGAAAAACTCCAAAGAAAAAACCCTTTGATTTTCTTCTCTGATGAAAAGAAGTTTCAGCAGGACCAAATAGTCACCAGAAGAAACAACAGGTGGCTCTGTGAAAATTTTAATGAAGTCCCAGTTGTCATGAAAACCAAATTTCCTGCTACAGTGATGGTGTTAGGTATTGTCAGCAATTAAGGAGATATCATGACCCTGCATTTGTTTCCACAAGGCTTAAAGGTGATCTTGATGTTTTGAGAGAAGTAGTTGTGCTGTGGATGAAGCAAGTCACAAATGGATGTCATTTTCTCTTTCAACAAGATGGTGCAAGAGCACAGAACGTCAAAAAGATACAAGAATTTCTCACTGTCCATGTTCCTGAATTCTGGTCCAAGGAAATTTGACTGCCTAGTTCACCAGATGCAAATCCTTTAGGCTATTATGTATGCAGCATTAGTGAGACAGAAGTTAATAAACCACCTCATTCCAATAAAGAGGTTGTTAAATCTAAGATTGAAAACATGATGATGTCCATGGATAAAGAAAAGTTAATTAAAGCATGCTCAAGATTCTGAAGTTGAATTGAGTCTATTATTGCAGCAAATGGAGACTTTTTTGAACAATTAAAAAAATAATGACTATGTTTATATATTTACATAAAAGAATAGATTTATTTACAAATATAACACTTTTGAGGTATGTTGTTTATTTTACTGAAATTTTGCCAATTGACCACGCACACCCTGTATTGTGTTCATTCTACAAATCAGAAAACTGAATCTCTAAAAGATAAAGTTATACAACATAATCCATGCCCTCCACCGTCCTTGGCCCTAGATTTAGTCATTCCTGGTGCTACTACGCTACCACACTCTGCCTACGCAGCCTTGTGTAGGTCCCTGAACCCCTGAGAGCTTCACTTTCCTCACTGGGATGCTGCTGCACAGGGTTACGGTAAATACATTTATAAACTGCTAAACAAAACACATTGGTGGTTACTACTATTAACACAAACAAATAATTAACTTGATAAGGGAAAGTGACAGGAATTGATTTCTAAACTCCTTTCCTCAGACACTTTGTTCTGAAGTGCTTTATGATGTAACACTGAGCTGTGTTTTCCAGGCAAGGTCTTAGGGTTGAGTGTCAATGAATCACTTCCTTTATGTTATGATGAAAGATAAGATTGGACTTCAAGTTCCCACCCAGCCTTATCTTAACAATTCATATGTTACAGGTAACCAAACAATTAGTATTGTTAATCATTTCACTTACAGGAGCCTAAGATTCCCTTTCTGCAGATATTTCTAGCACAAAGACAAGAGACTGGTGGCCATTGACCTACTGACACTGGATTCACAATGACAAGCTCTATGCCAGGAAAGTGAGAGGCAAGAGGAATAAATTAAGGGTTTCCCATTTTTCTTATCACCCAAACTCAGGTTTCAAATAAAACCTTATGCAAACATACAGCACGAAAGTAGAAAATAAATGCAATATTTATTAGGCTATGTAATCAGCTCAAATTTGATATATTCTTTTATTATAAGATTAATACATGAAAACAATGAGTTTTAAGGAATATAAACAATTTGAAAGTCAAGGTTATTCATGATAGTGCTGTAACTCTTAACCTCAGAATCCAAATAATTCATTTTTGTTTGTTTTTATTAAACTGATACAAATCTGATTCATGAGCAATTGCACATTAGAACACATTTTATTGGTTGGTTGTTTTGTTTTTGAGGTGACTGTAGGTTTGGATTGCATTTATATCTAACAGCTTATGTTGCTTTCAGTTAAACAGCTGGCCAGAGAAGCTCTGTTGGAAAATGTGGACATAAATAGGTGAACCTAGGCATATAACTTAACATCACCATAATTTAATATACTGGAGGTTCCAGCTGGTGTGGCTCAGTTGGTTGAGCATCATCCTGCAAACCAAAAGGTTACCAGTTCCATTCCCAGTTGGGGTGCCTATGGAAGGCAACCAGTTGATACTTCTCTCTCACATCAACATTTCTCTCCCTCTCCCTAAAATAAAAATAAATATTCTGGAGGTGTATGCAGATAAAATGATTGTTTAGCTAAGGAACTCAAAAGAGTCAGCTGAGAAACTATAACAAATACAAAAACAAAAACGGTATGGTTAAACAACAAAGCCATAATATACAAAAATAAGTTGCCTTCATATATACAAATGACAGTAGAAGGTTTGTATAGAAGGGAACACACACACATACACACACACACACACTCTTTCTCAGGATAAGTTAAAAGTTATTTTTTAAGATTGAAAAAATGAAACAGCATCACATGCCTTTGGTTTAAAAGGCTCAGCATCTTAATGCTCAATGTCACTAATCATTAGAGAAGTGCAAATTAAAACCACAGTGAGATATCACCTCACTCCTGTCAGAATAGTTATCATCAGCAAATCAACAAACAAGTGGTGGTGAGGATGTAGAGAAAAGGGAACCCTCATGCACTGTCAGTGGGAATGTAGATTGAAGTAGCCACTGTAAAAACAGTATGGAGGGTCCTCAAAAGACAAACTGGGCCTTGGCTCGTGTAGCTTAGTTAGTTGGACCATCATCCTATAACCTAAACATTGTGGGTTCGATTCCTAGTCAGGGCACAAACCTAGGTTGTAGGTTCCATTCCCTAGTCTGGGTGCACATGGGAGGCACCCTGTCACGTTTCTCTCTCACACTGATGTTTCCTCTCTCCTTTCCTTTCTCCCTTCCTCTCTCTGTAAAGCAATGAAAAAAAAATATATATATATATATCCTCAGGTGAGGATTTAAAATTTTTTTTAGTTAAAAATGGAACTGTCTATGACACAGTATATACCCAAAGAAAACCAAACACTAATTCAAAAGCATACATGTACCCATATGCTCATTGCAGCATTTTTTACAATAGTCAAGATTTGAAAAAAGACCAAGTACCCATCAATAGCTAGGCAAATTAAAAAGTTATGATACAGTGCTCACTTCGGCAGCACATACACTAAAATTGGAACGATACAGAGAAGATTAGCATGGCCCCTGTGCAAGGATGACACACAAATTCATGAAGCGGTCCATATTAAAAAAAAAAAGTTATGATACATACATACCAGCAATTTTCAACCTTTTTTATCTCATAGCACACATAAACCAATTACTAAAATTCTGTGGCACACCAAAAAATCATATATTACTTATTTTGCCGATCTGACAAAAAAAAAAAAAGATAAAATTTTGATTCATTCTATTGGATGGCTTTGGTTAAGTTGGTTGTTATTTTCCTGAGCTGACAATCTAAGGGGAAAGAAGCCAGTGCACCTTACTAAATAGTCAGGTATTGCATGCTTTAAAAATTCTTGCAGCACACCAGCATATCTGCCTTGGCACATTGGTTGAAAGTTGCCAAAATATACAATGGAATATTACTAGAATGAAATCTTACCATTTGTAAAGAAACTGGCTGCATTGGTTAGCTCTGTAGAACAGAAGTAGATGACTTTGGTCCTACTTTTAAATTTTCTCTCATATGCACATGTAATCCCTTCAAAAATTGAAAAATAAAATAATTATAATATATAGATGTTAATTGGATTTAAAATATTATGATCATTTTCTGCTCTATAAAGTTAAAGGAAGCTTATCAATTGCATTTGAATACTATCTGGAATCCATTCATGTATATAAAATTTATAATCTTAATCAGGGCTTATTAGTTAATACCTCTGTAATAGGAAATGTCTTATAATGTTGTATATTTTTAAAACTTTATCCTAGAATACAGGACAGTTTAGGCTTCCAAAACCATTTAACATTAAGCCATAACATTCAGTATAGTCATTTAATAAAAAAAGAAAGAAAAAAGGAGAAAAAGAAAACAAGGAAGGAAGGAAGCAAAGAATAGAAAGGTGGTTACTAAGGGCAGAGAAGAGGAAGAAAGAGGAGTTGCTAATGACCAGGTATAGTTTTAGTAATGCAAGATGACTAATTCTAGGGATCTGCTGTGCAACACTGTGTTTAAAGTTAACAATGTTGGAATGTGCCCTTTAAAGTCTAAGAGGATAGTTGTCATGTTGTGTTCTTACCACAGTAAAATAAAAAGCTATTCTCACCTCCAGCTCAGGGCTGTGCACTCCAGTGAGTCCAGTGGAAGAAATAGGGGCTGAGGTGTCCGTCTCCTGGGCCCTGAACCTACTGATACATTTTTTCCACTGCTCAAAACAGTTTCTTAACTCATCAATTTTGATGCCTTTTATCGCTTCTGCCATTTGTTGGTTCACCTCTTTCACATCGACAAAACATTTCTCTTTGAGGATTCTTTAGATCTGGGGAAACAAAAGAAAGTTACTCAGGGCAAGAGCAGGTGAAATAGGGAAGGTGGGGCACAGGCGTCATGTCATTTTTTAGTCAAAAACTGCTGAATACCCAAGTGATGTGTGGGTAGGTGCACCTGTAGATCACCCATCATGAAATGGGCAAATGCTTTGAAAGAGTCTTCCAAAAAAGTCCACGGAAGCTGAATGCGGCCTCTCACAACAATGCCAGCAGGAACACTGATACAGATGGGTTCCTAGCACACTCACCTAGCAGTGGAAGCCTGTATCGCAAGGGGCCCACCCTTTAGAAGATAATTCTGGTTTTGGGAGTTCTCCCCTCATATATACTTACCTGTACATAGACTATCTAGAGGGTTGGTCACTCTTTATCCTCGGGTATACATTTCAGAACACCCAATATCTGAAACCACAGATAGTGCCAAACACTATATATACCACGTTTTTCCTATACATACATACCTATGATAAAGTTTACAGCTACTCTTTGGCACATCCAAATTGCCAACATCACTAATCTTGCGTGTTACAGCCATTATTAATAAGGGTTACGTGGGCACGGCACTGAGATACCTAGACAGTCAGCCTGTTGACCCAGACAGCCACTATATGACTAACGGGAGGGTGGCATATATAGGATGGATATACTGGAAAAAGGATGATTCACGTCCAGGCGCGACAGAATGGGATGCAAGAGATTTCATCATGCTACTCAGAACGAAGTGCAATTTAAAACTTATTAATTATTTCTGGAATTTTTCATTTAATATTTTCAAACCACGGTTGACCACAGATAAATGAACCTGCAGAAAGCGAAATGGTGGATCAGGGTGGACTGCTAGTCTCCAGAATCTGAAAATGCAGGTTATTTTTGCCAAGGACGGGGGACCACCTGGTGAACTACAGTCAGAAAGACATTTTCCACTCTGCAATAGGTTTGCATTATTTAAATGTTCTACCATGTACAGCATTACTTCTTTAAAAGGCTACAAGGAAAAACGCCATTTTAAAATGCATACAACTACTAATGGATTAAGATTTAAATATAGAATAAAAACTATTAATCTCTTACTGATAGTGACTCACTTCTCTACCCTAATTCTTAATTGTTGGGGGCCCAGAGAGTCTTTAAAAATTTGATAAAAACTAAAAGCCACCCCCAGTAGAACATAAACAGATATATACACATAAACTCATGGAGTCCATGAACACTAGATATAAACCTACTCTACTGCAACAATATCTATCTATTGGATTTTTCCCAAGAATGTTTCACCTAAATTCATTCATGAAGATATCATCAGATAAATTCAATATATGAGGCCTTTGTCAATAGAACCAGGCTAAACTCTTCAAAGATTCCTTGTCATGGAAATACAAATCCAAAGAGACTAAGGATACAACAACTAAACATAATATATAAACCTTGAGCAAATGATGAATTAGGGAAGAAAAAATATTAAAAATATATTTGGGACAATTAAGGAAATTTGAATATGTGTTTGGTATTAGGTAATATTATGGAACTATTGTTTAATATAAAAGTGTGAGCATGTCTATTAAAAAACTGAAGGGTCTATGGAAAACAGTATGGGGTTTCCTTAAAAAACTAAAAATGGAACTGCCTTTTGATCCAGCAATTCCACTACTTGGACTATACCCAAAGAATCCTGAAACACCAATTCATAAGAACCTATGCACACCTATGTTCATAGCGGCACTATTTACAATAGCCAGGTGCTGGAAACAGCCTAAGTGCCCATCGATGGATGATTGGATCAAAAAACTTTGGTACATTTACACAATGGAATTCTATATGGCAGAAAGAAAGAAGGAACTTGTACCCTTTGCAACAACATGGATGGAAC
>PVIW01008636.1:0-58980 GCA_004026585.1 Noctilio leporinus
CCCATCAGTGGATGATTGGATCGAAAAACTTTGGTACATTTACACAATGGAATTCTATATAGCAGAAAGAAAGAAGGAACTTGTACCCTTTGCAACAACATGGATGGAACTGGAGAGTATTATGCTTAGTGAAATAAGCCAGTCAGTGAAGGACAAATATCATATGATCTCACCCATTACGGGACAATAATGAGCAAAATTAACAACAAGAAAAACAGAACCAAGTATGTGAATACAAGGAATAGGCCTTCTGTGGTCGGGGGGAGGGGGGAGGTATAGGCAAAGAAGGGGAGCAGCTTAGACAAGAACCTAGTATGGAGGAACCATGGACATGGACAACAGGTGGGACTGACTTTGGGGGGAATGGGTGGGTGGGGAGGGGGACAGAGGGGAGCAAAAAGGGGATGGATGTAATACAACAACAATAAAAAAAAAAAAAAAATTCAGCACTAATCAAGACTCTCAGCAAAGTGCAATTGGAGAGAACATACCTAAACATCATAAAGGCCATATATGTCAAACTCACTGTCAGCATCATACTCAACAGGCAAAAACTATAAGCTTTCCCCTTAAGATCAGGAACAAGACAGGGATGTCACTTTCACCTCTCATTGAAAATAGTACTGGGAGTCCTCCCCATAGCAATCACACAAGAAGAAGAAATAAAAGGTATCAAATTGGAAAGGAAAAGTAAAACTGTCATTATTTGCAGATGACTGTACATAGAAAACCCCAAGATTCCACCAAGAAACCCATTAGAACTGACAGATGAATTCAGCAAGATAGCAGGACACAAAATTAATATCAAGGAATCAGTTGCATTTTTATGTCAATAATGAATTATCAGAAAAGGAAATTAAGAAAACAATCCCATTCACACTTGCTACAAAAAGAATAAAATACTGAGGAATAAACCTAAGGATGTAAAAGACCTATACTCAGAAAATTATAAGACACTGAAGAAAGAAATTGAAGAAGATACAAATAAGTGGAAACACATACCATGCTCATGGATAGGAAGAATTAGCATGATTAAAATGTCCATGCTACCCAAAGCAATCTATAAATTCAATGCAATTCCTATCAAGATTCCAATGATGTATTTCACAGAATGAGAACAAATATTTCAGAAATTTATATGTAACCACAAAAGGTGCCACATAGCAACAGTGATCCAGAGGAAGAACAAACAGTTGGAGAAATCATGCTACCTAATATGAAACTATACTATAAGGCCATAGTAATCAAAACAGCCTAGTACGGGCATAAAAAAGAACACATGAATCAATGGAACAGAATACAGAGCCCAGAAATAAACTCACACTTTTACAGTCAATTAATATTCAACAAAGGAAGCAAGAATATACAATGGGCTAAAAACAATTTATTCAACAAATGGTATTGGGAAAATTGGACAGATATGTGCAGAAAAATGAAACTAGACCACCTTCTTAAAACACACACAAGAATAAATTCAAAATGGATCAAAGACTTAAATTTTAGACTTGAAACCTAGAAGAAAACATAGGCAGCAAAAACTCAGACATGGCTCATAAAAATTTTTTATCAGAAATATCTCCCCAGGAAAGATAAACAAAAGAAAAAATAAACAAATGAGACTACATCATACTAAAAAGTGTTCGCACAGCAAAAAAAAAAAAAAAAAAATCATCCACATAATAAAAAGACAACTCAAAGACTGGAGAACATATTTGCTGATACATCTGATAAAGGGTCAATATCCAAAATTTATAAAGAACTTAAAAAACACAACACCAAAAAAAAAAAAAAAGCGAGAGCGAGAGCGAGAGAGAGAGAGAGAGAGAGAGAACAAACCAATTAAAAAATAGACCAAGATGGAAGAACCATGGACATGGACAACAAGTGGGCTTGACTTTAAGGGGGGGAGTGGGTGGGTGGGGAAGGGGACAGAGGGGAGGAAAAAAAGGATGGATGCAATACAACAATAAAATTAAATTAAAAAAAAAAATGGAAAAAAAAATAGACCAAGGACCTGAATAGACACTTCTCTAAAGAGGACATACAGATGGCCAATAGACATAAGAAAAGATGCTCAACAACACTAATCATCAGAGAAATGCAAATTAAAACTACAATAGACATCATATCCATGTGTCAGAATGGCTATTATCAATAAATCAAAACACAAGTGCTGGGGAACATGTGGAGAAAGGGGAACACTTTGGCACTGTTGGTAGGAATGCAGACTGGGGCAGCCACTATGGAAAGCAGTGTGGAGATACCTCAAAAAATTAAAACTATCCCACTTCTAGGAATACATCCAAAGGAACTCAAAACACTAATTTGAAAGAACATAAATAAGCACCCCTACATTCACTGTAATGTCATTTACTTACAATCGCTAAGATACGGAAGTAGCCCAAGTATCCATCAGTAAATGAGTAGATATAACAACTATGGGACATTTACACATTGGAATAGTACTCAGTCATAAAAAAGAAAATGTTACCCTTTGCAACAGCATGGATGGACCTAGAGAACATTATGCTAAGTGAATTAAGCCAGTCAGAGAAATCCAAATACTATATCATTTTACTCACATGTAGAATTTAATGAACAAACTGAACTAACAAGGAAAATGGGGATAGACTCATGGATGGAGAGCAGATTGACAGCTAGTGGTGTGGAGCAGCTGAGAGGGTGCAGGGATTGAGCAAACAAGAAAAAGGACTCGTGGACACGAACTACGGTGTGGTAATTGCTGAGGGAGGGACGTTTTAAATGGACTAAATGGTATGGAAAATATACCATAAAGATTAAATATAAAATTATATATATGACATAGAGAATAAAAAAACAATTAAAAGGATCATTGATTCAAGGAGCTGCTTTTTTGAAAAGATAACCAAAATTGACAAACCTTTAACCAGGCTCATCAAAGAAAAATGAGAGAAGACCCAAATAAAAAAAATAAGAAATATGAAAGAGAAGTAACAACCAATACCACCAAAAATCAAAGGATTTTTGAGAAATTACTATGAATAACTATCTATATGCCAAGAAGTTGGATGACCTGGGAGAAATGGAAATTTCTAGAAAGATACTCTTTTCCAAAACTGAATCAAGAAGAAGCAGAAAGCCTGACTAGACAGATAACAACTAGCAAAATTGAAGCAATAAAAAAACAAACAAACAAACAAAAACAAAAAAAAAAAAAAAAAAACAAAAAAAACAAACACCTCCTAGCATACAAAAGCCCTGGACCAAGTGGCTTCCCAGACAAATTTTGCCAAATATTCAAAGAACTCCTCTCCTTCTCAAAGTATTCCAAAGATTTCAAGAAGAGGGAAGACTTCCAAACTCTTTTTATAAGGCCAGCATTATCTTAATTCTAAAATCAGGTAAAGATATATCAAAGAAAGACAACTACAGGCTAGTAGTTGCTGAACATAGATGCTAAAATCCTTAACAAAATATTGGCAAACTGGATCCAGAAATACATTAAAAAGATCATATACCACAATCAAGTGAGATTCATCCCAGGGATGCAAGAATAGTATAAAATTTGCAAATCAAGAAATGTAATATATCACATAAAGAAAATAAAGGACAAAAATCACATGATTATGTTAATAGATGCTGAAAAAGCCTTTGATAAAAACATAAAGTGAGAATAGAGGAAGCATACCTCAAAATAATAAAGGCCACATATAAGAGTCCTACTGCTGGTCTTCCAGCCAAAATGGAGGTATCTCCCTCCACAACTAAGAATACATCTACCTCAAAACTAGAGACACTCAAAATTTCCAGAAAATAGAGTTGCATGGAAGTCCAACAAAGATATAAAGAAGAAATACTCCTCCACACAGGTAGGAGGGGCGGAGCTGGGACAGAGAGGGCAAGGTTTGGCAGCACTGCAGCTGCAGTAGGACAGTGGCTGTGGTTGGCTGGTGGAAAGTGCAGTCACACATTTTAAAAAAGTAGGGATACCCAGGGAGCGCTCCCAGCACCAGACCAGACCACAGGGCTCATGTTCCAGTGCTGTGGGGAAAATAAAGCCTCAATGCTTGTGAGTGAAAACCAATGGGGGTTGGGCAAAGGAAGAAACCGCCAGATGCCCCTATGGTCCTAGAACATCCACAGACTCACCCACTTTGGAAACCACAGCCAGGGCAATAGCTAAAGAGGTGCTAGTCCCATATAGAAAGTGGGAGAAATGCCTGGAAAAGGGGTGACTACTGAGCAAGCAGCATTGTTCCCTCTCAGACTCCTTCCTCACATACAGTGTCACAGTGTGGTCAAACTGATCACCCCATACTGACAAATGGCAAAGGCTCTGCCCCTTACAATGTAACAGGTGAAACAGCTCTACCTAAGACGCAAAGTTGCTTGTCAAGTTGAGGAGCTTGTCAAGTTTAGGAGACAGAGAAGTATAGCCTAAAAGAGGGAATCAATCAAGGCCAAGCAGACTAAGCAATAAGGAGATAGCCAGCCTAACAGACACAGAGTTCAAAACACTGTTGATAAAGATGCTCACTGACTTGACAGATATGCTTGAGAATGGCAAACACAAAAGGGAAGAAATGAAGGCTATGCTAAGCAAAATGAAGGGAAATCCACACAAAATCAATGGTGAAGGGAAGGAAACTGGAGTTCAAATCAATAATTTGGAACATAAAGAAGAAATAAACAGTCAACCAGTTCAGAATGAAGAAACAAGAATTAAAAAAAGAAATGAGGAGAGGCTTAGGAATGTCTGGGACAACTTTAAATGGACCAACGTCCGAATCATAGGGGTGCCAGAAGGAGAAAAGGAAGAGCAAGGAATTGAAAACTTATTTGAAAAAATGAAAAGAAACATCCCTAATTTGGCAAAGGACACAGACATACAAGTCCAGAAAGCGCAGTGTCCCAAACAGGCTAGACCCAAAGAGAACCGCACCAAGACACATCATAATTAAAATGCTAAATGTTAAAGAGAGAATCTTAAAAGCAGCAAAAAAACGTGTGTTACCTACAAAGGAGTTCCTATATGACTCTCAGCTGATTTCTCAAAAGAAACTTTATAGGCAAGAAGGGGCTGGAAAGAAGTATTCAAAGTGATGAAAAGCAAAGACCGACAACCAAGATTACTCTATCTAGCAAAGCTATCACTTAGAATGGAAGGGCAGATAAAGTCATCCCCAAACGAGGTAAAGCTAAAGGAGTTCATCATCACCAAGCCCTCATTATATGAAATGTTAATGGACACATTTAAGAGATAGAAGAGGATCAAAACTAGGAAGACTATCAACAACTGTCAACAAATAAATCTAAAGAAACAAAAATAAACTAAGCAAACAACTAGAACAGGAACAGAACCATAAATACGGATATCATATAGAGGGTTGTCAGTGGGGAGGGGAAAGGGGGAGAATTGAGGAAAAGATACAGGGATGGAGAAGCATAAATAGTAGGTACAAAATCGACAGGGGGAAACATTAATGGTAAATAAATGGAGAAGCCAAAGAACTTATATGCATGACCCATGGACATGAACTAAGGATGACTGTTGGAGGGAAGGTAGGTCCCAGGCAGAGGGGACAAGAGGGAAAAATTGGGACAACTGTAATAGCATAATCAATAAAATATACTTAAAAATAGACCAGAAGTAGAAACCCACCTATTCGTCAAAGTAAAATGGATATATAAATTGTGGTATATAGATACTATATACCTACTGTGTAATTAAAAATAATTAAAAGTTCAAGAAGTAGTAAACTCATCTGTGAAGTCAGAAGTCAGCATAGAGGTTATTGGGCCTTCTCACTGAAATCCTGGCTTACCAGTTGTGTGCCCTTAGGTAAGTTACCCACTCTCTCTATGACTAGGGAACTTTATCTGCATAATGAAGTATTTAAAGTATTAAGTGGAATTATATTTGTAATTTATGTCTGGCACATAAAAAGAAAAAAAACACTCCCATGTTATCATTATTACTAGAATTTTTGTTGCTGTTAGCAGCAGCAGCAGCCTACAGAATATATGAAAGAGTTGGAACTGTATGGGAACACTCAGAAAGTCTTACTCATCCTTCGTAGAAGAGCAAAGGAAGGAGCCATCAGTGAAGTAGGAGGTGGTGAGGAGACTGTGGTGTACAGAAGTTTAGGAAGTGTTTCAAGAGGGTGCTGAGCTGTGTCAAATGCTTCAAATAGATTTAGTAAGATCACACCTGACAAGGACCATCTATATACTGTGTGGGACTTTAGGTAAAATGTAAAGGTGGGGGTCCTTTATCACAAGAGGAATAGGGAACTGTCCTAGAATGGATGCTCAAAACACAACTTCAGAGTTGATGGCTACATACCCCCATTAACACAATACTTGCTATTACTAGCATGAGGCCTGCTAAAAAGAAGTGACAGCAGGATGAAGGACAGAGGCGGCCTAACCTGACGGTAAGGTGGCATTTCAGAGGCCTACTAATTATAAAACACCAGAAGCAGAGATGTCCCAATTACAACTGTGTGGTCCAGGGTACATTCTACATTTTCTTGCAAATTTCAGGAAAACAGAAAAAAAGACCAACAATCTATAAAATCTCCATGAATACATTTTTATTAAAAACTGAAAACTAACACTGTATTGATTATCACTGCAAATGCTGTACAGTGTCAACTTGGAGTTTGCTTTGGAGTTTAGTTCCATTGAGCCACACCCTACATAAACATTACCACATAGTTTAAAATGTCAAAGCCACACTATTGGTCATCCAACTGGTCTACTTTGAGATAAAAATAACAAACGGAGAAAGTTAAGAGAAAAGGTTAACTGGCAAATCTATGCATTAAAAAAAATCATTTATAGTCTATGACAATAATTCATTGTTTCAAGAAATCCACATTAGGACAAAAGAAAGAACAAAGCCCATGATCACCTAAGCCACTGCTTTGTCTCTGGAGGTAATACAGGAACATGCTGAAAGAGAACATGTTTGCTCATCACAATGTCCAAAAGATCAAGTGTCCCCCACCCTAAGTAGCAATAATATTCTTTAGTCAACCTGAGCTCTCTCCCTCATTAATTTAACCAAGATCAACTACTCAGAGACCAGCTCTGCCAGGAATACCTTTCTGGAAAGGAGTGGTACTGCCTCCAGTTTTTTTATTTGTTGCTAAATTATCTTTTGAAACGTTAACGTAAATGATACAGAATTCCAATATTACTCAAGAGTATTTACCAAAATCTCCTTCCAGCACTTGGCCTGATTCCTTCTCTAGAGGTAACAGTGTTAATCAGTTTCTTGCATGTCCTCCTATGTATTTAAACATCTTGTGACTTGTATTTTTTTATACAAATGGTAGCATGCTACTCCCACCATTCTGCTTTTTGCCTCTCCAAGGTCCTCTTTTCTAGTCCACCTAGTATACACTATATTGAAGATCATGCTTTATTTGTACATACAGCTGCCTTATTTTCTCCCGCGTCATTTGGGTAACTTTTTATTCTGACAAGTTCAAGCTTACAGTATAACTGCAATGTAGTGTAAGACATCTACATAATTAAGATTTTCGGGCAGGCTTCCCTCTTGCTTCTCAGCCACCAATATTCCATCCAGACTGAGGAAGACCCGGAAACTTTGGGGCCACGTGAGCTACGGACACAGCCACATCAGCGAGCACAGGAAGCACCCCGGAGGCTGAGCTAATGCTGGTGGCTTGCATCATCACAGGTTCAACTTCAACAAATATCACCCAGGCTACTTTGGGAAAGGTGGTATGAGGCATTACCACTTAAAAAGGAACCGGAGCTTCTGCTCCACTGTCAACCTTGACAAACGGTGGACCTTGGTCAGTGAGCAGACACGGGTAAATGCTGCCAAAAACAAGACTGGAGCCGCCCCCATCATTGAAAGTTCTGGGGAAGGGAAGCCTCCCAAAGCAGCCTGTCATTGTGAAAGCCAAATTCTTCAGCAGAAGAGCTGAGAAGATTAAGAGTGCTGGTGGGGCTTGTGTGCTGGTAGATTGATAGCCACATGGAGGGATGTTTATTAACTTCTCACAAGTACTTTAGTCTTCTGGTCTGATATAGGTTCTTTGGCACTTCTACCTGTGTGACAGAAGCCTGCCTAACATGTCTGAGGAGTTAAGGGTATGAAGACCAGGGCTCCCCTGTTAACCCCCCCGAGAAAAAGTGTGCAAGAGATAGCAGCAACACTTGGAGGCCTTGGTCTATTACCTGACTCGAACTTTTCATTTATAAAGTGAAAATGATAAAAAAAAAATGTACATAATTTATTGACCAATATACCCCAATAATAAGAAAAGAAATGCCCCTGTATTCTCTACTTTAGATTTTGCTCTGTTGACATACTGTCCATTTGTTTTATCATTCTCTCTCTATAAACACTTTTACATATGTATATGTTTTCTTAGCTAATTGAAATGTTAAAAATGTGTCTTTTAACTACCAAATACTTCAGTATATATTTCCTAAGAACAAGGATATTCACTGACAAAAACCACCATTTTCACAATTAACAAAGTCAGGAAATTAAGAACTATTTTTTTTAAAGATTTTATTTATTATTTTTAGAGAAAGGGGAAAGGAGAGAGGCAGAGAAGGAGAGAGACATCAATGTATGGTTGCCTTTTACCTGCCTCCAGCTAAGGACCTGGCTAAGACCTGGCTTGCAACCTAGTTATGTGCCCTGGCTGGGGAATAGAACCAGCAACCTTTGGATTTGCAGGCTGGCACCTTATCAACTGTGCCACCAGCCAGGGCCTTAAGTACTATTTAATACATTCTGATTACCTATAGACCATATCTGGATTCTGCTAATTATAACTATTTTCCCCAGTCCATGAGATGAGCCAGAATATCTGTTGCATTAATTGCCATGTATGTTTAGTCTCCTGTGAACTAGAAAGATTTTCTAGGTGATTCTTGGTCTTTATTGACCCTTGATGTTCTTGAAGATTGCAGGTCTGTTATTTTTGCAGGACGTGTAACAGTATTTTCCCCCTTAATGGAACCTTGGGTGTTACATTTGGGGTGTATTTTTAATAAGAAATCCATAAAATTTATATTGTGCTCTTATTCAGTGCATCTTATTAGGATGCACATGAAGTCTGTCTGTCCCAATATTGGTGAGATTCACTTTGATCACTTAGTTTAGGTGGGTTTTGCTTTGTAATGTTTGTATATTCCCCCTTTGTAATTCATAGTTTGCGGGGAGATACTCTAAGATTATATAAATATCTTCTTCCTTAACAATCACACACTAATTTTTAGTAACTCATCATTATTTCTATAATTTACTAATTAGAAACTACATTAATATTTAATTATTTAATGAATTAATATTTAATTTCTTAATTTATTATTATAAGGTAAAACTACTCTTTTCCTTCATTTATCTTTGATTCACTTATAACATCAGTGAGGACTCAGGTTGTAATCCATAGTTACCATTATTTACTTTGACTCATATACAGTTCTGTTTGGCTAGCAAGAGCACTTAACGCTGATCTTCTGATATATATATATATATATATATATATATATATATGTATATATCTCCATCATTCTTAAGTACTTCCTTACCTCTAGAATTATAAAATGCTCCAAGATGTACTTCTCCTGCCTCAGCCCTGAACTGGCCTTTCCGCACCACAAGAAGCTCTGATTACTATTAGTGGAGAATGGCATTTAGAAACCAAGATCTGGGGACCATGTTTGCTCATTGCTACTGGTGTGTCAGAGAACAGAGCTAAGACATAAGGTATAAATAGAAATTTTAGTGAGCAAAACTAAGAAATTAAATATAAATAGGCTGTTACAGATATATATATAAAGATGTTAAAAACCATGAGTTCATACTGATTACTTCAATTCCAGTCTAGCACTACAGAATACATCTAGCCTCGCCTCTTTTCATGTTTGTTACTCTTCCCCCACTGCAAAAACTTGGCTCCCATTATGTTTAACATATTCTTGTTCAAGCCTAGAATATACAAATAGTAGATAATCACTAATGCATACCTCTGTAAATCCCAATCTTACTAACCAGAGTGCAGGATTCACTTTTGTTCCTTTTTGGTCTTGTCAGGCTTGGTTTTATTCTTTGTTAGAGTGAATTAACTTCATTTAGAAATTAGGTTTAGGGCCTGCCTTTTGTACCAGATGTGCTCCTGATTCCCTAGGCCTAGCCTTCCTGGTGCCCAACCACATGCCTGAGGTGTTCAACTGAAAACAGAGGGACATGTAGCCCTGCCTGGTTCCTGGGATCCCCATTCTGCTTCCAGCCCAGCGCTAAGCCATCTCTGCTAGACTTCAGATTCTCAACTTACACGTTTTGCTGGGCTCTTGGGCAAAATGACAAAGACCTCCTACAGACTTCTGTGGCTGCTAACCCTACTCAGCAAAAACTTCTCAGGAATCCTGCTACACAAATTCTCACTCATCACAGTCAGAACTAGGACTTTTGCTGCCGTGGCGCAGCCAGGCGTCCCTCTGCTTAGGCTCCACCTATCTGCTGGAAGCGATAAGGCGGCCCTAGGAAGGGAGCCCAGGTGACGGCAGGCTCACCTTGTGTTTCCCTTCTTGAAATGATCCTAATTTTGCACTCTCCGTTAATCAGTACCTAAAAACTATTGTCTTACATATTCTGTTTTTCCAGTTGTTTTCAGCTGCAAGTTTGGTTATCAATTACTCTGTCATGACTGGATGTAGACCTGCCTTGTTCTTTTTAGTAGCTGAGTAGTATTCTACTGCGCTGCTTAGTTTATTGAACCAGTCTACCCTACTTAGGTTATTTAGAGTACTTTCATAAATGATTCTGTAATGTACATGTCATTTCTGACATATGCAAATATGTCACTGTGGTCAATTTTCAAAAGAATTACTGATGAATCAAAGAGTACACATTTTAGAATTTACTAAAAAGGTCTGTGTTCACAATATAGTATCTTTCACAACTTCATAAATTTGGATGATATCCCTCTCAAACCCTTTTATTCCATATTCAAGAGAGCCCTAATAATTAAATCAATTTCACAAAGAAATTCTTGAATTTTTTAATCATTTCAGAAGTCATTCTCTCTATTTTCTACCCTCATTATGTCCTAGTTTAAAAGTTACCTACCAGAATTAACCTCAGCTTTCTAGTTTGATGTCACCATGATTCCTTCTTTCTGTTCCATTTCCAGGCTCATGCTCATATTTGGGTCACAAAAGAAACACTGGATTGCCTTTTCAGGGAAAAATAAACAAGGCAATCTGCTAAGGAAATCTATGAGAAGGAATCTTTTATAAATATTTTTAAGAAAAGTAAAATAAAATATAATCCTCAGGTATACACATCTATAAGCCTAGAAAGAAATGAGGGTTGCACAATGAAAAGTATTCTAATCTTAACTAGATAAATGTTTATACCCTACTTAATATTTTGAGAATTAGTTTGTACTATCCTAGTACGATGTAATAATATAATTAAGTGATGGCACAAACTTAAAATTTCTTTGCCCTGAATGAGGGAATCATTAAGCATGTTTTCCTACTAGCTGACACTAAGTAATTAGCTTGCTAGCTTAAGCATGGTCTATAAGAAGCTGTAGGTGCTTTAAAAATAATCTTTAGTAATGACAATCTGGAGAAATTTAATTTAACTTATTCAGATTCCACATCCCTATGAGGACAATAATTGTAACATCACAAACCATTACTGAATTGTTATTATGGGCCAAGTACCTTTACAGACTTCATAAGCATTCTTTTATTTAATCCTCACAGCAGGGCGGGTAGAAATCATTATCCTTCATTCACTGATGAGCAAATGAGTCTTAGTGACATTAAGTAACTTGTCTAAGTTCACACAGATGGAAAGTAGCAGAGCTCTATTTTTACAGCTAGCTCTATCAGATTCCAAAGGCTGCCCATTTCTTGATGACCCAGTGCTTCTCAGCATTCTAAAGATTTGTGGATTATCTCCATTAGGATTACTGGGGAGCTTAAAGTGTGTATTTTGAGTAGGTGAGACCCAGGGATCTACATTTTCACCACTTTCTCGGTTGTCTGATATACATAGAAATTTGAGGACTGTTGTACTCTGCTAGGCCTCTGAGTACACTAGATTACTTCAGCACTTTGGGAGTAATTTCTAAAACTGTAACAGTAGGAGAAAATTCAACAAAGCTACTACCCAGGTTGCCATCAAGAACCATATTAGAAAAAGAGTTTCTGGCAAACTTTTAGTATGATTTTACTGTGAGGAAATAACCTACAAAGTCCAATTCTAATTATCCTCTATTCAGTCAAAAAAAAGGAGAAATAAACTTGCTCTTTACAATCATGTATTCTACAAACAACCCATTCACATTAAACAGAGATCGGGTCAACGGCAGGGTAAACTTTTGGGGAAAAAAAATTGCTAACTTCAATGGTAACATTTTATAATTTTAAGTGGGAACTTCTAAAGTGCAGCTTGGATTCCACAAACTATGTGAAAATACTTCTAAACTCTTCTAATGTTTTGTATAAACTTGAGGGGAAGAGATTGATGGGTCTCCTGAGAAGAGGCTGGCTCCAGAGTCCAGGCCCTGCTGTGCATTTGCTACACGGCTTCAGGGCAGCTACCGAACTGCCGGTTTCTGCATCCACAAAAAGGTATGATAACTCGTCACAGGTCACTGTTTTCTCCCATTGTCCCTCCTCTCTCCTCTGATCACTTCTCAACCCTATCCTGTGAAAGCCAACAGCTCACCACCTTCCAAGGGGCTATCAAGAATAAATTCATCGTGCTAAATACAATACAGAGACTATAGTCAATATTATTGTAACGCTATATACGGTGCCAGGTGGGTCCCAGATTTATGAGAATGACCACTTTGTAAGGTATAGAAATGTCTAACCACTATGTTGTACACCTGAAACTAATACAATATTGTCTGTGAATGCTAACTTTTAAAAAAGTTTAAAAAGTAAAAAAGTTCTTTTTTCTCCAGTCATGCATGACCTAATGTTTGACCTAGGCCCCGCTGGTCATCCATCATTGAGTGCCCCCACTCCTGTAGCCTCTGATAGCCCCTGAGCTACACCTGATTCCCGTGCCTTCTCTCCTTCCCAAAGGTCACTGCTGGGCCATAGGAGCAACCATTAGATGATCGCCCTTACAGTCACAGCTTCCTTTGACAGTCCCTCCTTGCCCTTAGTTACTTCAACTTTGATCCTGCTTGGGATCAAGTAAGCTGAAACTCTTTCAAGGAGCAATCATTTTCTCTTTCACACTTCACCTACTTCAGGACAGACTTTCTCTCCATTCCAACTCCTGGTATTAGTTCACTCAGCAGATATTTCACCTGTTCAATGTGTAAGGCCTTGTGGGTGGTGCAGGGGAAGTGCTAAATAACAAAATTGGCAAAATCTCTAAATGGGAGCTTATATGCAAAGTGGAGAAGAGGGAAACAAATAAGCAAGACATGAAAGATAAAGCAGGTGTAGGGGCAGAATACTGACTTCAAATGGAGTGACAGAGGCATTTCTAAGTGGCGGAATGAAGGACAAGAAGGAGCCAGGCAAGCAAACAGTGAGAAGAACATTTCAAACCAAGGGGGCATAAGGCCTCTCCAAATACTTTTCTTCAATGCTTCCTCCAAAACCCATTCTGTGGTCACACCCTGGATCATCACCAGCGTAACCTGAGCACTTCCCATGTCCCATGGCAACTCGCCATTTTCTGACAACTTGCTTTCCTTAGTGCTCACTTGGTCAATAGCTTCGACTTTATCCAAAAGTCTAATCCATTGATGTATGTTCCCTCTGTAAGGCTCTTTTCACCATCTTCATTTAACTATGCAATTTGTAATTCCCCTGTTACATATATGTACAATCCCTTGCCTCTCCCTCCTTCCTTGAGGCTAGCCTGGCAAAATCCCAATCACTCTGCCTTTTCTGAGACTATCTCTGTGCCAGTCAGGCTTGTCAGACACAACACGGCAAACTCATGATCACTAATTTCACATGGATCTTCTATGCTGCCCAGCAGTGCACAAGTCTGTAATAGTTCCCTATTCCACTGTCTCCAATGATTGTTATCTTCTCCTCTCTCCAACCATTTTTACCCTACTCTAGGCCTTGGCTTTCATCGTACCCAACTATAATGGCTTTCCCTCCTATCATTCTGATGATTCTGTCTTAGTTTCTTTTGTTATTTCCTCTTCTGACCTAAAGGGTGGAGATCTTTAGGACTTGGACATGGGTCATTTGCCCTCAGTTTTCTATGTTCTTCCCAGGTGATCCTATCTATTCCTATGACTTTAAATACCATCTGTATGCTAATAACTCCCACATTTCTCTCTCCCAGACCACCTCCTTACTTTGAAGATTATCATCCTAGTCTGAACTACCATTAGCACCTGATGGTATTGCTGTAATAGTTCTTGCTTTCTCCTTGAATACTTGTGTCTCCTCCCCATGGTAGCCACAGTGATCTTTTCGAGGGATAAATCGGACGGATCATGTCATTTCCCTACTTAAAACCCTTCAGCAACATCTCACACCTCTTTGAACAAAATCCTAAAATATGGACTCTTATTTGGTTGCCAGCAGCTGCCATAACAAATTAGCAAAAACTTGGGAGCCCTGAAACAACAGAAATTTACTCTCTGAAGATTTTAGAGGCTGGAATCTAAAATCAAGGTGTTGGCAGTACTGCACTCCCTCCACAGAATGTAGAAGCTATCTCATTCCTTGCCTCTTCTAGCTTCTACTGCCTCAGGAGCCCTTCAGCTTAGGGCTCAATCACTCCAATTATCAGCCTCTGGCTTCATCTGGCTTTCTCTTATCTACTTTGTGTGTCTTATGAGAACACTTATCATTAAATTCATCACCCAGCTAATCCTAGACAATTTCTTCTCAAGATCCTTAATTACATTTGCAAAGATCTGTGTTTACAAATATTGTCACATTTACAGGTTCAAGGGGTCAGGACATGGGCAGGCCTTCTGGAGGGTCACCATTCAACCTCCTTGCCTTCCAGGCCTTCCCAAGCTGCCCCTGCGTCCCTGCAACTTCCTCTCCCCAGCACAGGCTCTACCCATTCTGGTCATCTTTTGCTTCCTTGCTTGAGGGCAGGCTCTTTCCCATCCTTTTTACATCGTTTATTCTCTCTAGTCTTTGCTTAGCTAACACCACCTTCAAGTCTTGAATTAAATCTATCTTCCACAAAGAAGTATTCTTTGACCCCATAAACTTAAGTGTGTTGGCACAGCCATCATTCATCAAAGCACCTTGCTCCTCTTCTTCACAACATTCAATTATTTTCCAGTTTCATGTTGTACCTACTTATAATTGGTGTGTTCCTTTATTATTTGTCTCTGTCACCAGACTGTGAATTCTCCTTTACAGTTTCTGACACACCTGTTTTGTTAACTTCCGTTTCTATACACAAGCAAGGATGGCATCTGGCGTACATTAGCAATAACTAAATAAAGGCATACTGTATAAAAAGAGTACTTTCTATTCCCTTTTTGAACAGGATTAGGTTAAGTGCGAATGAAAGGGTTAGAAGGGTAACCAGACTGTTGAGGACACTGCTAGCCTGCCAGAAACATCTCTCCCAGGCCAGCCAGAGAAAGTGGCTAACCTAGGCACAAACGGGAAAATAGTATCTGATTATTAGCAAGTTGTAAGGACTTCTCTACTCCTCAGTTCTGCCATGAACAAACTATATACCTCAGGAACTCATTCACCTTTTATAATAATCTCTACCTCCTATTCCAAAGAATTGATTGAAATTTCCTGAATTTCAGGAAAAACTCCAACACAAACTGATTCCCTCCTGCAACCTAATACTGAGCTTGGAGGTTCACATTATATCTAACTTTTGTAATTCTACTGATTTATAAAATCACTCGTCTTAATAATATTGCAGGCCTGTTTTCAAGTCTAGTATGAACAGATAGACATAGAAAAGAGAAACCTCTTCTAAGACACATGAAAGTTTCCAGCCTTTTTTTCCTAAATTGAGCTATAATCTATATACTGAAGTTTTTTTTAATTAAGCTATAATCCACATACTATAAATTCTCCATTTATAAAACCATTCAGTGTTTTGCCCAGTTTATACCACCATTGTCATTAAAATGTTACTAATTCCTGAACATTCTCATCACCACCATGCCCGCACCCAGAAAAAGCCATCCATGTTAGCAACCATTATTACCAGCTCCTCCCTTCCCCAGTCTCTGACAACCACTAATGTACTGTCTCTATGGATTTTAGAGTTTGTTTATATTCATTAAACAGAGCCATGAAATGATTTGCACAGGGCTGAGTAAGAGAGTTAGATTTTAACACTCATATTTATTGCAACTTTTTAAATAGTAAGAAAAAGAAGAGATCAGTGAAAATATGTTTAGTTCAAGTATACATATCTTAAATGTGTCTCTAAGACAGCTGATATATAAAACAGAGACTAGTAATGCTCAGGCAGTGTGTCAGGCTCCAGGAGGTCATGAGTGCAGGCTGTTAGGCAGGAATCACTAGAGAGAAAAGGAGATGTTACTGGTAAACAGGAATTGCACTGAAGGACAGTGATTCAGAGAGAAGGCTGAAAAAGTGTGAAGTTACAGGGTTTATAAGACACTTCTATTTTTTCTGCCCAGGATTGTGAAAATAGGGCTAATGTGTCCAGGTGCCCACTTGCTTTCTTTTATAGTGCTCTCAATGAGTCCCAGAGATCCCTGATTGATCTTTTTTTTTTTTTTTTTTTGAGTAGTTAATGCATAAACAGTGCTAACACCACTTCAGAATACTTGCTAGTAAATGACACCTTGCAAAATAATACAGAAACCTAACTTTTCTATATTCTACTGTCTGCATTCTCAATTAAGTTAAAATAATTAAAAGTTTAATTTACTTCTGTTACAATCAATAAGCATGTACACAGGAAAAATGATCCCATAGGCTAAAATAATCATAATTCATTTGCAAAAATAATTAGGCATACATTTTATTTTTTTTGTCTCAATCAGTATTGCAAATACCATTAACAAAAGGAAAACATGATGGAAATCGCTCATACAGAAGAACATTCATCATTCAAAAGATTACCCAAACCTCAACATTCTTTGTGCTCATTTAAAAATATTTTTAAAACAGCAATTCAAAAAGACAAGTCAAAACTAAGTATTTTATCAATTCAAATTAAGATCATAAATCAACTAGGACTATACTACTTAAAAATAGTCTTTTGTTTTCAACCTAGAAAAGTTTGATTTGCCAACATATAATGAATACAAATTTCCTTTTATAAACAAGTTATTTTGAGTTATTGAGATCCTGCTAATGACTGACTTATCATTTTTTTAAATGCCTGGATAGTCAAATTATTCATAGCCTTGGATACTGGATGATACAATGACTATTGAAGATCAAACTTCTTTTCTACCAAATATTTTACTAAAACTAATATTAAGCGTGTAAATTAACTTAAAAGGTTAGCTCTTAATTGTCCACAACAAAAGAGACCTTTGGTACCAATAAATTAGAAGGAGGGCATCTAAATATATTTACTTTGCAATTTTATAGTGTGTTTTCGGAATTAAATTGGAAATGCCTATGAATGAAAAAGTGAAAGTCTAGTTCATCTATTACCCACAGTACTGTGAGGAATGAATAGCATAACTATTCCAAATTATTGATATAAATGAAGCCTAAAATTTCTTCCGAAAAGATTAATGGGTCACACCCTGAAGCTGAGAACAAAAGTAAATAAAGAATAAAGTACTACTTTACTTTTCAATGTTTCCTTTCCCTCTTGACATGAGTAGCAAGGTACTAGAATAAAAATAATTCCAGTAAGTACTATATCAATTTCAGTTCTCTCATTTGATAGGAGGCTAATTGGAACAACAAAAATAAATTTAAAAAGAAAAATTAATCATTTTAAAAAGGGGGGTGGGGTGGGTTTAGGGAAATATCTGTTGTCAGTCAAACCCTTTTGTGAAATTCAGAGCACTACTAACAAATCCTCCTTTAGTCACAGCCAGGGCCTTGCACCTTGCACATGGAATCTGGACAATTCTTAGATAAACTGTCGGGTTGCCAGATAACTAAAAGAAAGTTAGTACCACATTTTCATTTTAAGAAGCAAAAAAAACAAACTATTCAAGATACTGAGCAATTTTACCTTTTGAAATGGCCATCCCAAAGTTGCCATTCTCTAGGTCATTAAGTACACTGAAAACAACTTTTCATGAGTACTGTAAACTAATTCTTTGTGAAGCATGCATTTTTCATAGCCTAGACCAAAGTGAGCTAATTGAGATTTAATTCTAAATTTAGCCTGTAATTTCTGACTATAACATTGGAATAAAACCAGAAGTAATGCTTTTGTTTGAGTATGTTTACTTTTCAAATTATTTAGTTTGGGAAATATTTATATCCGTAGCCCAAAAGATTACTTACAATTTGAAAGATTAAAGGTAAAAACAAACATTGGTTCAACTGTCAAAATGAAATTAATACAACATTGACCACAACAACTTTACACTCAATCCAAAATAAACCACTGCAAGGGTGAGCTCAGCTCACTTAATTATTAAAACCATTTCTCTTTCCCAGCTTCGTAACTGGACTGAATGTTGCTCAACAACATTACTATATCAGGAGTGAAGAGATAAAAAGTATTACAATGATTGCACAGTAACCTAATGAAATGGGTGTAATGTATAATCATAAGATTTCAGAGCTGAAGGGAACTGCACTACACTTTATAGATGAGGAAATTGAGGCCCAAATGTAGTCCTTGGGTCAAATGAGTTGACCAAAGTCACATTCCTGGGCTGAGCCATTCATTCACTCAGTTAAGTCATTCTCCCATTTACTGAAAGTTGCCTACAGGCTCAGTTGTGGGTGCTGAAATTGGGCTGGAAGGCAACGCACACCCATGTGAGGACAGGTTTCTTCTCAAGATAAATCCTGAAATGCTCTAATCAGCAAGTACTCACAGAAGAGTTCCTCCCCCTTTGCAAAACCAGACCCACTTTCAGTTTCACACATTTCAGTAAACACAGTTGGGTTTAACTTCAGAGAGGCCTCAATTGTATTTACTTTAAGTGATTAAGCATTAACAAAGGAAAGGAAGTACAGTATTCTGAATGAGTCCCTTTCTAATACATTCATAACTTAAGGAAGCACAATCAGAAAATGCTCTAACACACAAACAGGTTCTCAGACAGGATAATTATGAAATAAGAGCGATGAGAGGTATTAGTATAGATCACTTAAGTCCAATAGCTCAAGTTTACAAAGCATGGAATGTAAAGATCATCCCAGTTCATTCAGCTGTGGGTATTTTTTAAAAGATGTCTATATTAAAAAGACCTCCAAATTCTTAAACTAATACCCTCTTTGAATCACACATATATGTAAACCAGGCCTTTCTCCTTAAAATCAACTTTCTTTGATATCCATTTGATTTTTAAAAATTAGAAAAAAATAAACAAAACCTAAAATTTAATGTGCTGACTAAAGAAATTTAAATTCTATGTACAATCAAAACAGCTATAGCTTTAACTGCACATTTATGAGTTTTGTTAAAAAATGAGATGTGCAGTGAACTTAACCATCAACATGAATTACCTCTCATTTTACTTGGACTTCTACATTCTTTAATATCAAGTCTGGCACTTTAATGTTTTACGTATATCTCAATTCACGGTCAGGTTCTTTAAGAAGAAGAAACCATATCGACAGAGCTCTGAAATAAAACAACCTGTAAGGCACTTTCAAATATCAAACAGTAGCTCCCTGTGCATCAGTTTCAGCGTTCTATACCAAAATGAACCAGATTATACAGAGCTCTCACAGATGAACACTGAGCAATTCCTGATAAAAGACGATCTTCACTGAGGCTCTTTAACTTTCCTGAATATACTGTCAGCTCAGGACCAAAGTGCTGCTGTGCTCTTTTAGTTCTCAAACTTCCAGATTTGATTTTTATCTAGAGCATCACAAGTTCTCATCTGAACATCAGGCCGGCCCTCAGATGTCCGATAAGCACTAAGACATAGTCCTGAGGATGGATGAAAAATGGTTCCATCTTCTTTAAAATGCCAAATAATGTTTGTGGGCACAGGGTACCCATCTTTTGGACAATTTTGCATTCCCACATGAGTCTTTTGCTCAGGAACCTCCGCACATAACTCTGTCACAGAATTAAACCTGATTTCTTTGTTTGAAGTATATTCAAAGAATTGATTGCCTCCTTGACCATGGCATCCAAACAGTGAAAGGTTAGCACCTGTGGGGTTGTTGTCAGGAGAATTATAATCTAAACATTCAGAAGAGATCCCCATACTTCGAATAGCTCCGTGCCAGCCTGGCCTATCCTCTGGTACGTGTAAATTAGAAAACACATTTTTCAAGTACCAGTCAAAGCTCTTGCACTTCAGCCGTTCTCGTAGTAGTTTTCTTTCAGAAATATCACCATAGGCTTCTTTCCTTGCTGGAGGGTTCCGATTGTAGAAATGCTCTTTGTACTCATCCATCCACACTTCGGCTGCCCGAGCAGTGTTCTGCAGGAAATTGGGCCGGGCATATGGAGCCCGCTTGGGGAATACATGGCCCACGTGGGAACATGGGTGGATCTCCAATTTACCTCCACACTGCCATACCCTAAAAGACAGTTCCAGGTTTTCACCTCCCCACACTTCCATTCCAGTGTCATATGTTCCTAGGTACTCAAAATACTTCTTGCTGACAGCAAACAGTCCTCCAGCCATGGTGGGTGACCGGATTGGGTCGATTCTTGATTTCCGCCTGTCCCTTTCATGTTTGGGGACAGAATGCCACTGGAATGTTAAACGCCAGTCAAAGCCACCAATCATGGGTTCCCCTGTCTGCATATAGAATTCAAAAGTATTCCAATCAATGGTATCTATAACAGGACAAACAATTACTGTTTCATCCTCACCAATCCTTTCCAAAAGTGGTTCCAACCAACCAGAATTACACTCACAGTGACAATCCAGGAAAGTGAGAACATCCCCAGTAGCAAAAGTGGCCCCAATCAGGCGGGCCCTAACCAGCCCCTCCCGCTTATTTGTTCTAATCAAGCGCACTCTATCCAGATTGCTAATATAAGTTTCAAGCTGTGTCTTCAAATAAACTCTGTCACTCAAGTCATCAACTAAGATGATCTCCTTCAGAAGGACTGCAGGAGAGGTTTCTAAAACACTGTGGATGGTGCGAAGCAAAGTTGACCATGCTTCATTATAGAAAGCAATGATGACAGAGGTGGTGGGAAGCCGCCTATAGCGAAACGTCTTGGATTTACACTCGTACATTCTTTTATCCTCTATGTGGCGGTGCAGGGAAATTTTGTCACTGAGGTAGATATTAATGGCATATCTCTCAATGAGTTCTTCTTGCTGCTTCAGTTCAGCCTCGTCGAGCTGCAGTTTGCTGGCTTTTCCCCACTCCCCAAGTGCATGAGAATCCGCAGGGGGCTTCTCATACAGCGGTCGGGACAAGTCCTCTTCCTTTTTCTCAGGGTCTGGGAGCTGCCTTGGCCCCCGCTCCCAGGCATGGCCAGTTCCTGAGGAAGCATGGAAAGTGGAGACCGAGAGTTCCACTAGGACATAGGCCACGGTTAAAAGCGCCAGCAGCAGGCAGCTCTTGCCTGCCCAGGTCCACCTTACGGCCATCCGGATCCTCAGGGCTAGGGCGCAAAGGCGGCCACCGGAGTCACCACGCTGGGGCAGAACTGTGGGATCAGACACTCGAGTTCCCGTCTCAGTTGGGAGCCAACGTCCGAGCAGGTCCCTTCTTGCATGCAAGCCCTCAGCTCCTTTCCAGCCGCCAGCTACAGGGGCTTCCCGGGAGTCACCTGAGACCTCTCAGTCATCCGCCTCCGGCACAGCCCCAGCTCCTCTCTCTCCACTTCCTCCTGCACGTCTCTCAACTTTTCACAAACTCTACCCGACACTCCACCCTCCCCGGGCGAAGGACAAAGCCCAACGCTCCCCACTCGCTCCTCCTGGTGGTTAGTTCGCGGAACTCTCCAGGCAGGCACAGGCCGATCTGCGGCTGTGCGCTGTGCGCGGCGGCAGGGGTGGGGGTTGTCCCACCTATGGAGGTGGTCCCGGCCCCGGCCCACCGGAGCTCCAACCGCACCCACCGCGCGGGGCAGCCCGAGCCCCCAGAGGCCCTTAACCCCTCACAGGTCCTCGGTGGTCCTCCCAGGACAGAAGGCAAGGTTTGCGACCAGATGAGAGTTTGCCCCATCACCAAAAGGGAAAAGGGCGGGGAGGGAGGAGAATAAAACTTACCCAGTTGTTTGCCGTTGGGACTAAAGTCCACGGAGGTTATCGCAGCTTTGTGGCCCTTAAAATAACGGTCCAGAACGGGATCCTCCTGGGAAGGAAAGTTACCAGGTTTTGAAAGCAGGTGCAGACCTCACGTTCAGGGGACCGGGGAGGCACGTTGACCCTCCCCACACGGTCCGGGCTGGTACCGGCCGCGGCTGCGGCGGGTCCGCGAGCCCGACGCCCCGCGCGAGCGCAGGCGGGCAGCCCTCCATCGAGACGCGGGCGCAGGGTCCTCCCGCACCGCCGGCAAGGTCCTGCGTTCGCGCTCGCCAGGACCGAGCGCCCCTGAGCAGCCACCCGGGCCGCTCCTTGAAATGCCGGCTCCCAGGCCCCGCCCGCAGTCAGCGGTGCGAGGCGGCCGGGCTTTGGCACTTTTAACAAAAACATCCCGGGCGATTCTGACGCAGACGCTCCACGGAAACCCTCAGAATTCTGGGGGCCAAGCGGCTGCAGGGACTCGGTCCCCAACTCCGAGACGCGGGGAGGAGCGCCCGGAGCCCCAGGAGCACCGGGTGAGACGCGGGAGCCCCTGGCGAGGGGCCAGGAGCCCGAGGTTCCAGACCCGGGAGCGGACACCTTGCGTCCACCTCCCGCCGGGTGCCGGGGCGGCGGGGACCTGGCCGGGCAGCCGCGGGACCGGCTCCGGGGAGTCGCTCCCCAGCCCGTCCTTACCGGGGCGGAGGCCATGGGGGGAGCGGTGGGCGCCCGGTTCCTGCCGGTGGGGGACACCGGGGAAAGGAAGAGGGCGGGGGGGGGGGGGACCGTGCGACGCCCGGAACCGTCAGCCCGGAGCCGCGGCGCCTCCCGGTCGCTACAACAACGGCGGCCCAGTCAAACCCCGCGCTGCAGGCGTGGCCAGCAGAGCTCCGAGGCTCCACCGGAGCCGGAGGGAGCCCGGCGTCCTCCAGCGCCCCGCTGGACGCCCCTGGATCAGGTGCGACCACGCAACTAAGCCGAAGTTTACTAATTCTTGCGCTCCTCCCGGTTTGACACCTGGTAGGAGAGTAGTCACCCGTATAGGAAGGACGCGGACGGGAGGGTGAGGGTGAGGAGGCTGTGATCGATGCTATCAGAGTTCCATTACTCATTAAAGGGATAGCACCTGGGAATTTCAAGCGGGTCCCCGAGCGCGAGTTAAGACGGCGGAGGCGGATTTGATCTGAAGTGGGAAACTTGCTAGTTATTAGGGTGCGCAAAGGAACTAAACCTCTGGAGAACAGATTTGAATGTGTTACGTTTTCACGCAATGCCCTGAGTGATGTAAATGTAGATGATGGGCAAGTGGAGCGAATGAATGAATGTTGCGCATCCACTTAATTTTCTTTGTATTCTAACCTGCTCATTTGTATATTTTTACAACAGCCAATTTATACGGCAGCATATCTAAAATCTTTAGGAAGATTTAGAAATAAGAAAAATGTATATGTTTTTTCTAAATTCTTAAACCACGTAGCAACTACAGCCATTTCTACAGCGTTCTTTTATCACTTGAGCTTCAGCAATACTATGAAGGTTGATAGAGCTATAAAATGTTACCAACTTTTACAAATTGTAAGCATGATTCTTAGATATTTTATATAAAATTGTCAAAGATCACACAGAGACAGCTCGTACAATTCCAAGTCCATATCCTTTTGTGCCCTGCCTCCAAGCATGAAGGACTCAGTTGAAAGTTATGTATAAAATAAGAATTTTTGCCAACAATAGAACACAGCTGGTAAAATACATGTTCTGTGCAAAAATGAAAGGTATACTACATGCCTTAGTTTCTCTAACTGTTGTCTAGTGATAGAATTTAATTTCAAAGAATACTGTTCTTAGCTATTAGGCAGATAGGAAATAGCTTTAGACTACAGTATTAGTTTACTTTGACTCTATGTTTGTTAAATGGCTCTGAAGGATACAAAGATAATATATTTTCTCTGCCCTCAAGAACTCAACAATCTAAATTTCTGTTTGAGATGATAAAGTTTTGGAAACAGATAATGGTGATGATTGCAAAACATTGTGAATGTACTTAAGTACATTCCAGTGAACTGTACACTTAAAAAAAAGTTAAAATGGTAAATATTATATATATTTGACTATAATAAAAATAATTTTAGCCTTGGCTAGTAGCACAGTGGATAGGTGCTGGCCTGCGAACCCAAAGGTCACTGGTTCAATCCCCAGTCAGGGCATGTAACCAGGAAGCAAGCCAGGTCTCCAGCTTTGTCCATAAAGTGAAAGGCAACCATACATTGATGTTTCTCTCCCTTTCTTCCTCCCTCCCTGCCCTTCTGTCTCTAAAAGTAATGAACAAAACCTTTTTAAAAAGATAAATAAACATAAAAATAATTTTGGAAACTGAGAAATAACCAAGTCCTTACAGTTTCTCACAGCCAAGATATGTCTAATATTGGGTACAGTGGATTAACAGGAAAAAAAAAAAAAACAGTTGGGAATGTAACTCAAAATATAAAATACAGATATTTCTATGACTTTTAGTAAAAAAAAACAAAACAAAACTTTTTTCCAGTTATCAAAAAGTATGTTTTTAATTGAACAGGGAAAATATCACTTACTGTCCCATCACCTAAATGTTGACTTTTTAAAAATTTATCATCTACTTATTTTATGCTCACTATGCCAGATACTCTTCTAAGTACCATACAAATTCTGGCACTTAGTCCTCATAAGAATCTTAATAGAGAGATGCTATTTCTGCCATTTCCATTTTTACAGGTGAGTAAATTAATGGGCAGATATGGTAAATTACTTTCTCTGGCACACAGCTAGGAAGTGGCAGAGCTTTAGATTTCAGTGGGTACCTCCAGACGCAACTAACTTAATCACTAAATCATGATGCCTTTTGCATGATTGAAAGCATACTGTAAAGATGTAAAATTCTGAATCCTAGTCTAACAGTAAATTTTATGAAAGGAAAAGTTACATCTGCTTTGTTTCCATTCCACTGTCCTCATCTATTATTCCAAACGGCCCTTCCTCTTTTCCATGTTTGATTTTATTCCTTTTTGCTATTTCCACCTTTGCAAACAGCAAAAGCTCAAGTGGGCATTTGAAAATATGGCCAAAGTTGATATTTTTTCCTCACCTTAAGTCTGCTTGAGTTCATGTAATTCTACTTGCTACAGTCAATATTTGGGCGCTCCCCAAACTGCAATCTTATAACCTGGATGGGAGCCACAATATTTAAAAATCTACATGGTATCATTGAAAGGGTGAACTGATCCTTTCATTATCCTTCCTTTCACAGAACCCTCTCAAATTAGAAACTTGTACTTATCTACTTGAGCACTATAAACGTTTTTTAACTCCAGTCATTCCTAGGTTCTTCACTTCAAAAGTGGAAAACTTAAGTAGAGCACAAAAGTGCCATCTGCTGTCCACATGGCTGTGTGGCACTTGGAGTGAAGTATTTTGTAGCCTGTTTCCGGAAAGTGTAACACTCTTTTACACATGGTTGCTCCCAAGTATAGGAAACTACATAAAAAGGAAAGTTCCAGACATGTTTAAATCATTAAAGCATTAACCTTGTTTTTGAAGACTATTGATGACTTAGTCCATATTCACTCTTCAAATCCTATCGATTATATCCTCACAGTTGATTTCATCTTCCCATCTTTCTGTCCTTGTGCCTTCTGTCTCTGCGCAGGCTGTGTTCATCCACCTCCTAGAGTATTTCGTTAATCTCTAACCTACTTTCTGACCTCAAGACTTACCTCTGACTTTCCATCCTGCATCTTGCCAACAACTACACCAAATATCTTGCTAAAAGTGCTGATTATTGGGCCTTGCCCCAGGGGTTTGATTTAGACAGTCTGGTGTGAATACTAGAAACCTGCCTGTTCTTTCACAGGCTTCCCAGGTAATTATAATGTGCATCAATATTGGGAAGCTTTTGGGCAAATCATACCACAGGCCTTCTTTAAAAAACACTTTGTCACTTTATGGTCTGAACCTTAAAACCAACTCCTATTTCAGGCTGACATTTAAGCCATTACATTCATACTGGGGAACCTTTTCTAGAACCATTCCTACAGCTGTGAATGCCTATATGATTCCTAGCTCCAATTTCTTTTTTTTTTTTTTTTTTTTTAAGATTTTATTTATTATTTTTAGAGAGAGGGAAAGGGAAGGAAGCAGAGAGGGAGAGAAACATCAATGTACGGTTGCCTTTCACCTGCCTTCAGCTACAGACCTGGCTGGAGACCTGGCTTGCAAGTGGTTTTGTGCCCTGGCTGGGAATCGAACCAGTGACCTTTTGGACTGGCAGGCTAGCACCTATTCACTGAGCCACCAACCAGTGCTCAGCTCCAATTTCTACACAAAGAAATCTATCTCAGGACCTGGGGAGATACTATAATTTTGTGAAATTGCCTTTCTCAGAAACCACCTCCTTGGTCCCTCATAGTATGCTGCTTAAAGTTCTCCTTTGCACTGTTTTATGTTGCTACAGTTTATCTTTTATGTTTGTATCTCTAACAGTTCTCACTGTAGCGAAAGGTCTGTGAAGACAAGGACTGTGTTGTACTCATTTTGGCATCATTCTGCAGCCACCAGAAAGCCCCGACACGTAGAGACTTGGTAAATGTTTTCTGTATTGGTTGCAGACCTACAATCTGGTTGACCAGCTCAATATTCATGTAAAAGGCCTACAAAAATAAAGAGAAAACATTCCCACTGTCCTCAGTTTAAAATTTAATTGGAGGAGATAAAGACTTCCCACATGAAACAATTACTGAGACCTGTCAACATAAAAACTGTGATATGAAGCAACAAGTTCATAATGACCATAAGAATGTTACAAAATATCTGTATTGTAGTGATGCAAAATATTCTTAAGATATGTGGGAGGTCTTTGGAGATGATGTTCTTATATCAGGAAAGGTTATAGAAGATAGGCAACATTATTGGGAAAGATGGGCAATTTTTTAAATAGTTGGATTAGACTAAATCAATGGTTTTCAAATTTTAGTGGGCATTAAACTTACCTGAAGGACTTGGTAAAATGAAGTGGGCTGGGTCCCTCCCAGAGTTTCTGTTTCAGTAGGTCTGGGGCCCAGGAATTTATAAAAGTTCCTAGGGGCCCTGGCTGGTAGCACAGTGGATAAGGCGCTAGCCTGCGAACCCAAAGGTTGCAGGTTCGATTCCCCAGCCAGGGCACATAACAAGGTTGCAAACCAGGTCTCCAGTCAGGTCTGTGGCTGGAGGCAGGTGAAACGCAACCATACATTGATGTCTCTCTCCCTCTCTGCCTCTCTCTCTTCCCCTCTTTCTAAAATAATGAAATAAAATCTTAAAAAAAAAAAAAAAAAAGGTTCCTAGGTGTGATGCTTATGCTATCAATGAGCCATTCTGTGGCAAGTGTGAGATTAAAGAAAAAGTAGGAGGGTGTCAGGAGAGGAAGGGAGAAGGGAGCAGAATGGTCCTGGCTAGGAGCTGAGGGGTGGGGGAAACCAGGAAATGTTGGTCAGAGGGTACACACTTTCAGTTTAAGTTCCAAGGAATCCAATGTATAGTTGAGAATAAATCTTTTTTTTTTTTTAATTAATTCATTATTTTTAGAGAGAAGGGCAGGGGTGGTGGGGAAGGGAGAGAGACATCAATGTATGTTTGCCATTCACCTGCCTCCAGCTACAGACCTGGCTGGAGACCTGGCTTGCAACCTGGTTATGTGCCCTGGCTGGGAATTGAACCAGCGACTTTTGAGTTTGCAGGCCAGCACTTATCCACTGAGCCACCAGCCAAGGCGAGAATAAATCTTCAGTGTTCTCACCACCACCACTACCGCCACCACAACAACAAAATGGTAATTATGTAAGAAAAAGGATGTGTTAACCTTATTGTGGTAAACATTTTGCTGTATGTCCATATATCAGTGATCACAATGTACACCTTACACTTACACAGTGTTATATGTCGATTATATTTCAAAAACGCTGGACAAAAAAGGTGGATAAAATAACAAGTGTTGGTAAGAAGGTGGAGAAACAAAGTCTCATAAGTGCGTGGTGACCATGTAAAATGATGCAGCTACTTTATATCTACGAGTGGATTCTTCTCAAAAGGTTAAACAGATAGTTACTTATCACCAGAAATTTCACTTAATTATCATGTACCCATGATAATTAAACACATAGGTTCACACAAAAACTTGAACACAAATGTTCCTAACAGCATTACTCACAACAGCCAAAAGTAGAACCAATCCAAGAGTCCCTCAGCTAATTAACAGGTAAACACAATGCGGCACATCCATACAATAAAATATTACCTGGCAGTGAAAACAAAGGAAGTACCAATTCATGCTACAACATGGATGAAACTTGAAATCATAATGCAAGTGAAAGAAGCCAGACATTTTGTTCTATTCATATCAAATATTCATATCGAATATCAAATATTCGGAATAGACAAAGCCATAGAGACAAAGTGAATTAGTGGGGGCAGGGGGAGAAATGAGGACCGACATATAATGAGAAAGTGGTTTCTTTAAGGGGTGATGAAAATGCTTTGGTATTAAATAATGGTGACAGTTTAACCACTTGAGGAACATACTAAAAACCACTCCTTTTTATATTTAAAAATGTTTTTTTTCCTTTTTCCTTAAATATATTTTATTTATTTTGCTATTACAGTTGTCCCAATTTTCTCCCCATTCCCCCCTCTACTTGGTATCCCATTTCCTCCAGCAATGCCCCACTTAGTTTATGTCTATGTGTTATGCATACAAGTTCTTTGGCTTCTCCATTTTCTTTATCTTCTTAATATCCCCATGTCTATTCTGTAACCACCAATGTGTACTTTTTAATTTTTTTCCTTCCACATCCAGACAATTCACCATTTAATTACTGCCTTCTGTCAGCTTCTCAAATCATATTAATACAAAGTTTTCTTTTTGTTATTTCAAAATGCCTATGTTAATTCATTTAAGAATTACTCTTTTAAGTAATATGAATTGCAATATTACCAAACACATGCAAAAATATATTTACAAACATACATATTTTTATACGTATTTAAAGTACGTACTGGATTTTGAAGAACACAAAAAATTTAAAATATGCCAACAGCTTATATAATTATTACATGTTAAATGATAGTGTTTTAGATATATTGTAGCAAATTAAGCAGTTTTTTTCTTAATACTTATTTTACTCTAGAATACTATTTTTGTGAAATATATCACTGAAATGATATATTGCAGAACTCACTTTTGTGCAAGTTGTCCTAGAGACAGTGCCCAACGCATAGTGAAAAATGGATTTGGTTTTTGAGTCAGATCCTCCCCCCTCCAATTATACAACTCAACTTTATTTTAAGCTACTGGAACTACAACTTATTCTTTTTGGAGTTTTCCATCTTAAATAGTAGATTGATTTTTTATTATTATTTTATTTTATTTTATTTTTTTGCTATGCACGTCTTAATTCTTTCAATACTCTGTTTTTCCTCTACATGTGTTTTACAAGTTGAAACCTTCAGAAATAATGGCACTTGCAGTGCTCAGCTGGTCCCCAGAGTAAAAATTATGTCTACTAAGCTGAGGTTAAAAAAAAAAAAATCCCTAAGATTTAAATAATTTTGTAGAATAGTATTCTAGCTCTTTTTTAAACTTGTGGTTGACTTTCCATGTGGCCCTAAACCCCTGAACTATTTAAGAGTGTTGAAGTAGAGATTCTTCATCTTAAAGCAAACCCTTTAGCATCTCTTGCAATGCTGGCTTGGTGGAGATGTATTCTTTTAGCTTTCTTTTGTCTGAGAAGCTCCTTATTTCATTGTCCATTTTGAATGAGAGCCTTGCTGGGTAGAGTATTCTTGGTTGTAGGCCTTTGTTTTTCATTGCTTGAAATATTTTTTGCCATTCCCTGGCTTGTGTTTCTGTTGAGAAATCAGCTGATAACCTTATCGGAGCCTGCTTGTATGTTATTAGCTGTTTTTCTACATTGACCTCCAGCTCGCTGATCCCATCCTCTGCTTTCTCTAGCTTGCTTTTGGTTCCTTCTACTGTGTTCTTCAATTCAGAAATGATATTCTTCCTTTCCTCCTGGATCTTATTGATGGTTTCTATGTCCTTTTTAATGCTGGTATAGTTCTCAGTAAGTTTTTTGTAGCTTCCCTGGAGTTCTTTGTAGTTTCCCTGGAGTCGTTTGTAGTTTTCTTTGAACTTGCTGAGCTCATTGAGCTTCTCTATCACCATTTTTTAAAATTCTGTGTCTGATAGGGTGCTTGCCTCTACTTCATTTTGCACTCTCCCTGTGGATTCCAACTTTCCTTTTGCTGAGGGTTAATCTCTTTGTCTCCCCGTATCAAGTGGCTTTTATTTGTTTCTGCTTCTTGGATTGGTCTGCTTTGACTTACTGTCTTAGTGGTGTGACCTTTTGTGGTGTAGAGGTGCACTTTTTTTACTTCCTGGATCTGTGCCTGGTGACGTCAGCTCGTGTCCCAGTCTGGGCCTAGTCAGCCAGTTGAAGACTACCAGAGGGCCACTGTCTGTCCTTCTCTCCTTTAGTTGTTAATCCAATCAGTCTGTGATCTGAGGTCAGGTTTAGGCATTGCTGGGTGGGGCAGATTAATTCCTATGGGTGGGGTTCTGCCTTCCCCTCAGGCTCTTGCCCTTTGGAGAAGAGTGGTCTGCTGGCTGTATTGGGTCAGTCAGCCCTGGACTCACAGGCTGCTCCCTCAACTCTCCCACTAAAGCCACTGACCCAAACCCTCCTGAAGTGTCTCTAGTCCACTCTGCCCTTTCTCTGCTGGAGCCCAGGGTAGGTGGTGCCACTGTATTTTCGTGTGTGGTCTCCCTTTAAGAACTCTGTTTCTCTGTCAAACCGGCTAAACCTGCAGGCGTTTTGTTTTTCCCAGCTGGGCTCTGTTTTACTCTCAGCTGGAGGTTGCTGTAGGCTGGGAAGCCCAGTTGGGAAGCCCTCAGGTGGAACCCCAGGCTGCTGAGATGTTTCTCTGTCCCTTCAGCTGCCTCCTGTGGGACCCCCCGCCAGCCTCATGCATCTCCGCACTTCCTACGGGTCACATTGTGATGAATCTACTCTTCTGTTCTATCTGTGGTAATAAGGCTTTTCTCCAGTTGGTGTTCTGTTGGTTATTCTGGATGATTTCTCCCCAATTAAGTTGTAATTCCAGTTTGGTGTTGGGAGGAGATTGGTGTAGCTCCAATTACTCCTCTGCCATCTTGGTTCTCCAACTGTTTTTCCTTTAATCACAGATCACTACGTTTCACCAGAATGTAAACTCTGTATGTCACCCTCATGGGATCAGAATGAAACCTTACAAGTAAGACAAAATTGATTAGTAAAGGACTCAACTATGTTGACACAAGTGAACAGTTAAGTACCATTGCCTTTTAAAGTCAAGATGAGTAAGTAATTGGGAAAAGAAGAGTGGCCTGGAAATTTCCATCCATTTCCATAGCATAAATGAGTCATTCATTTTGGAATTTAGCAACACAGGTAAGACAGGTGGTAGTACCATCTGCTGCCTGGCAGAGAGTAAGTGTTTAATAGGAATTATAGTCTTATTCCCCTACCTACTGACCCTCCTGAGGTTTGAGTAAACACTCTCTTATCAGAGAAGGGAGAGGAGGATGTAGGTCAGAGGACAGTGTTATGTTGCTTTAGCTTCCCTGGCCCCATGGATTCAGTCTGAGTCATGGAGAGTGGGGGCCCAGGAATAAGCAGAAGAAGCTGGTCCAAGATTGAGTCTGCTGGAACCCTGGCACCATGGAGGCTTGGGCACCCCGGAGGCTAAGTAGAAACCAGAGTGACAGACTAGAAGGCTCTTTCCCAAGTCCAAAAAGACCAGAGCATGGATTTGGCACAGTGAAGGCTGCAGAGACATTACCTGGGTTGTTGCAGATTATTCAGTTCACTTAGATAATTTAAGTCAGTGGTTCTTCACAGGGACAATTCCCCCCCTAGGGGACATTTGGCAATGTGTACACACACGGCTGTCAAACCAGGCATGTTGGTGTTACCGGCATCTGGTGGGTAGAGGTCAGGGATGGTGCTAAACGCTCTGCTATCGCACAAGACGGCTCCTCACAGCAGCTGCCCAGCCCAAATGGTAACAGTGTCAAGGTTAAAATCCTCTCGTGTAAATACGAGCACTTAGCACAGTGCCTGGCACTTGTTAGATACTTAATAAATGGTGATTCACCCTTATGAGCTGATCTTCTGGTGTTTCTGATGTTTCAAATAATTAGCAATTCTCTGAATTCCCCATATATACCAAAGTCTTTTTATTATAAGACATACTTTCAAAAAAAAAAAAAAAAAAAGAGAGACCTTGTTTTTTGAATTGGCATGAGACATGATCATTTATATGTATTTCCCCCTAAGTAACTGTTATCAAATCATGGTGGATGTCTATTAAGGGCATCTTAAACTTTAAGAAATTGTACGGTATGTCCTTCTAAGTACATAATTTTAGTTCCTGCGTTAGATTAGGAGTTCTTTAAGTAGTTCTAGGGGACATAAAAAAGTAACCTATCTGATGTTTATCACCAATTACACAGTCATTGTAATTTACTTTTCTCCTGCTGCTGCTAACAAATGCTGTTGTCAAATTCTGCAGGCTGTAATATTTTTCTGTGATGAATGTGCAGAGCAACAATGAAACCAAAAACACCAGTTTTGGAAGAGGTCCTGAAGAGCCAATTTTTCAGTTCCTTCCTTTCAAAGATGGGAAGCCAGGAGTCCAGGGGGGGTTGCTGGCCAACTCCAGTCCGCTGGACAGTGACAGATTCAAGCGAGCAAGTTGCTGCGCCTGATTCCAATTCAGGACTGTCCCTCAAATAAACATAAATGTGTATTTTATTCAAAATGAGCTCGGCAAAAGGTTACAACATTTTATTCATTTTGTGTGACTTAGTGGCATTCTTCAATGGACATAATTTTGGTCCTCAGGCTATTTTGATATATTCATTCCACAAACATTAAGCACATTAGTAGGAATCAGGCCATATATTAGGTATTAGACATATAAAAATAAGAAGTAGAAATGGGGACAAGAGTAGAAAATGCACCTTTTAGGCACCAGTAGATGAGAAAAATGAGTGAGGTGGTCTGAAGAAAATGAAAGCACTAATTTGAAAGGATATATGCACCGCAGGTTCACTGTAGCATCATTTACAATGGCAACAGTATGGGAGCAACCTAGCTCCATGGACAAATGAATGGGTAAAGAAGATGTAATACATATATACAATGGAATATTACTTAGCAATAAAAAAGAATCAAATCTTACCACTTGTGACAACATAGATGGACCTAGAGAGTATTACGCTAACTGAAATAAATCAGACAAAGGCAAATAATATGATTTTACTTACATGAGGAATCTAAAAAGCCAGAAACAGACTTGTAGAGACAGAGGACAAACTGATGTTTGCCAGAGAGGAGGGACGCTGGGGGACTGGGTAAAAAGGTGAAGGGGAATAAGAAGTAAAAGTCCAGTTATAAAATAAGTAATCCATGAGGATGTAGTGTGTAGCCCAGGGAATACAGTCAATAGTATAATAATAACTTTGTAGTGACAGATGGTAACTAAACTTATTGTGGTGATCACAATGTAAAGAATGCAAATGTCAAATCACTGTGTTGTACATGTGAAAGTAATATTGCATGTCAACTACGTTGCCCAGGAATCTCTAGTTTTGCTCACCTGATCAGTCCCTGTCTTTCAAAGTTTACCATAGTTCAGTAGAGAATTAATGGAATTAGATGCATCAATGTGCTGCCAGTACTTGAATGACTATACAGGATCGGTGTCCACAGTAGTGAATTCTACCTGCGGTTAGGTGTGTGTATGGGTTAGGATGTTACAGAGGGACACTTCCAGCACGTGCTGTCTCAATTTCTGCTGAGGCCTCAGGGCAACAGGCCATAAGTACTCCCGTTCTAATGGGAAGGGCTGGAATACCCATGCAGGACTTGCAAGGAGGGGGCAAAACACAAATTGTGACTCTCAGCAAATATTCATCTCAAGGTTGAGTTTGGAAGTCAGAATGTCCCTGAGAGTGTCTCAGTGTGTGTGCACTCAGCCCTCCTCCCATGCCCTTGGGGGGAAAGGGTAGGGCCCTCTTCCCCTCCCCTCAGATCTGCTGAGAGAGATTAGCTTGTCTTTCAGTCTAACCACCTCAGGGTGATTGCTGAGCACAGTGACTATGATGTGACTCATGCCTCTGCAATCAGGAGGTTGTGGTTGGCTGGCTGCTCTAAGGGCAGAGGGCAGAGGGCAGAAACCAGAGTGTACTGGGAGCAAGGGTGACTGCATGTCTTTCCAGGACCAGATATGAGCTGCATGGGGGGTGGGAGGGAGAGAGAGAGCAGGCCTGCAGCCTGAAAGAGCCTGAAGAGATGTCATAAACCTGTGGAGGAAGAAACATAAGTGACACACAAAGCCAACTGCATTGTCCATATCCCATCCTCAATGCTGGTGATGTCCATTGGTTAAAATAAACTGGAAGCCTGTGGGCAAGGGAGCTCACTGGTGCTGGCAGTACAGATCAGCATGCTGAGGCCCAGAGCAGAGTGGATGAAGTGGAGAAGAGATCCAGAGGGGTACACAGAGAAACACCCAGCACAGAAGGAGGGACCCACATCTGGAGGAACAAACAGGAAAAAAGAAACAACCCAGAAAACATCCTGTGGGTCCTGATAACGTCATGAAAGGTTTCAAAGTTATGAGCACCACTGGCCTCTAGAGAGAGCTCAAGGATTTCTCTCTCACTCCCTCCCTCGGAGGAGAAGAGCAGTGAAAGTTAAAGAATGACCACGTAGACCTCCAAGGAAAGAGCCTTCTGCTAGGGGATAGAACTAGGAGGTGTAAAGAGATTGTTCCTGAGATGAGAAATGTCCCTTTTGTACTTAGATTTACTACATTTAGATTGATTTGTAACACTAGCATTTAATATAATCAAAGCTAAGACTAAATATTCACTGCCTGCCAAGTTCTTGACTCTCAGTAAATGAGAATCAAGAGGTAATTACCATTTTAATTCCCAGTGTATAGATTAGGAGTGACAGAGCCTTGATCTGAATGCATGTCACACTAGATCACTCTCTGGTCTTTTTCTCCTTGGTTTGGTCAACTGAGTCAAATGTTGACCTTTCTTAGAAGAATCAATAAAATCAGGACAGGGTCTAGGAAAAAGGAGACCTGAAAAGAGAGTGAACTTTCTCTGTTAGGATTTTTCTTCATTTAACAATTTAAAGCACATATTTAATGACTGAGTACTGGCCACCCCTTACTCTGAGCCAGGTGTCAGGGACACCAGGTGAACACGGTGAATGACATGACAATACAGCACCTATGAGATTTCAGAGGTTGAGAGGATTTGAGTCCCCAACCTACTACGTGCTACCTGAGTGGCTCAGGGCCAGTCCTTTACATTACCTAACTCTCCATATCCACATCCTTAAAATATAAGCAATAAACATAAAGCGCTTAGAACAATAGCAGGCATGTTGATAATGTTACAAAGGTAGGAGCTGCTATTCTCATGACACGGTCAGCCTTTGGAACTTGAAGAGTAGATGAAGAGACAGAGGAGACAAGGTCAAGTTCTTGGCCAAGAGCAGAGAAACTAAAAAGCCACACTGCCTGCTCCTTTGGCAAGGCCGGGGGTTACTAGGGCAAACAGAGTTCTGGAGGCTCTATTTTTTCCACCTCGGCTTTTGTATTTAGGGTCAAACCTGTAATTCAAAGGTGACAAACGGGTTCTTGTCTGGAATTCTGACCAGATACACTGGCTGCCCGAACCACTGTGTGAAGAGAGCTTCTCAGGCTGCGAGCAGAGTTACTGATAAAGAATATGCCACGAGGGGTAAATGATGTCTGCCAGGACACAGGGTTTTCAGAAGCCGCGCATGGTTCTAGAACCGTGTTCTTTTGCCTGGAAAGTTCATTTCATCAGGGGCATCTGGGCCGGACTCCGACATCCTGATTACAGCCACCAAGTAAGATAACCTTGAGCACGGAGCTCCTGCATCCAGGGAACCCCTCAGTAGAGAGCACACAAGGGCTTTCTACCTGACAGCACCTTTTCAGGAAAAAAAAAAAATCATTACAAAATGATATGTAAACTATGAACTCTGACCAATAGAGATTATTATTAATTTTTTTTTAATCTTGGCCAATTTCAGCCTGTGAAAAGGCATTGTATTCTCTCCGGTTGTAATATGCCAGCCTTCTATCCTCAACACACACACACACACACACACACACACCCAGCCAATAGCTGACCACGATGTTCTGTCCTTTGTCAGCACTTTGTCCTGCTACATCCGCTGAAGTCTTAGCAGGAAACAGATGGCAGCCTCAAAAGGGTTTAACAGAAAAGCATCCCATGCAGGGATTATTTACAGAGGCGTGGGCAGGGTTAATGGCACCAACAAGGTCTGGGAGCCGCTGAGCGATTAGCCCTCACTCGCCTGCCCGGAAGGAGACCCGAGGGACAGGAGCGGGAATGCTGTTGCCAGGCTGGTCAGAGCAGGAGCTGGGCAGCAGAGCTGGAGCCTGTGCTGGGAACAGGGAGGAGAAAGGACCAACCCCTGACCTTCCCGCCTGCACTCTGGCCTCCTGCCAGTGCCTCCTGGCCCAACAGCAAGGAGAAGCAAGTGAAATGACAAGTTTAGTGAAACAGCAGGTTTAGCAGTGGTCAACCCCACCCCCACCCCAGGCCACAGCAGATGGCAAGAAAAGGCAGAGTAGAGATCTAAGAATAGCATCACATGCCACCTTTAAGTCCCACCACTTCCATTCTACTTCTTAGTTTAAGACACTTGGGACCCAACCCAAGGAAAGCACAACATCTCATCACCGCAGGGTGACAAGTTGTCCTACTCCTTCCTGGAACCTAAACTATCATGGTAGCAAGCACTGAGCTGTGAGGCAACAAGGAAAGAAAGAAAGGAAGAAAGGAAGAAAGAAAGAAAGGAAAAGAAAGAAAGAGAAGAAGGAAGGAAGGAAGGAAGGAAGGAAGGAAAGGAGGAAGAAAGAAAGATATAGTGTTGTAACAACAATCTAATTCCTGTTGATAGGCAGAATCAATCACTGGCTCACGTAAGCACCCAGTTAGTTCTCTGTCCTTGATGAGGGGCATGAACAGCCTGAAAAAAAAAAAAAAAAAAAAGTACACATTGGTGGTTACAGAATAGACAGGGGAATGTTAAGAAGAATAGAGGAAATGGAGAAGCCAAAGAACTTACTTTCATGACTCATGGACATGAACTAAGAGGGGCATTGCCAGATGAAATGGGGTACTGGGTGGAGGGGGACAAAGGGAGGAAAATTGGGACTACTGTAATAGCAAAATAAATAAAATATGTTAAAGAAAGAAAGAAAAGAAAAAAGAGAAATAGCCAGAGGACATTCTCCATGTTTCCCTAGTGAAATAAGAGGATCAATTCACTAGGTACAATGTTTTAGGGACAGGAAGGCAGTATTTTTGAAGTGAGTTGTCCAGTGTAACAATAAGATAAGCCACTTCTACCTCCACTCCTGTGTCCCCAAAGTCATGTATTCCTTGTCCTGTTTGAGCATTGATCCTACACTTGAAGAGCAATACCCTGACCTCACAGGATGTTGTCCCTACATTGACTACAAAACTGAACCTGCAATAAGTCATTCCATCATTTCATCAAACCAAAATCTTCTAGGTGCTGTAAGAACAAAGATTTCCGTGATATAAGCACAAAACCACAGTTGTGGTGCTGTAAATAAGCTCCTCAGTTGATGGCAATGATGCGTGTGATACCATGGGAGTGACTAAGTCAGTCTATCAACCGCAAGTAGCAGCACTAACAGAAGCTTCATGAGCAAGAAAGAGAAATCACTCTCCAGAATATGCATCTATCCTTATAAAGGCAAATTACTGCCCCTTTCATAATGCAGGGGTCCAAGATAACCAATCTGGTTGGCTGGTACCCCCAGGAAAAAGTGCCAAATAAGGGCTCAGTGCTGGCTTCTGGTTTAGAAAATTGGGCACTCAGCAGCAGCAGTGGAAGCAGATATGGGGACAGGAAGTTTATGTTTCTGTTCCCATATATTACCTCTATCTTGTTTCCAAGCCCACTTGGTGTAAGGGTCATTTGCATAAGCATAGAGATGGCTAGGGAAGGAGGCTCACTAACAATCAAGGCATAAGTCATCTTGGCCACCTCCTTACTTAGCTTTCCTCACAATGGATGTCCTCTGGGAGCCAACTGCCTGGGGCTCCAATAGCTTCTAAGACTGTACCAATTCATACAGGTCCATCATATAACTTCCCTTCAGGTGATCTTGGCACTAATCTTCCAGTCATGGTTAAAAATCACCAAGTCCCTGTTAAGTTGACCAGGAAAATTCCAGGAAAATTCAAGTTATCTCTTCTTTCATATCAAGTGGCCAACCAAATGTAGTGCCCAAAGTTCTGTCTGCTGGTAGATTTCTCTCTGACATACAGAGCCCACCCCATATAAGCACTTCCTTAAACCAGGTCAACATCCCCATCCCCCTGTCTTCTCATTAATTGGTCGTAGGGAATTCCTCAGAAGGCCAGAGGTACAGTTTGAGGGAAAGTCTGAATCATCTGCTTTTGTAGGGAAAAGAAATGCTGAGAACAGAAATTGGGGTGTGAGGGAATAACGAATAACAGCTCACCCAGATATGTGCAAGTCATTCTTCAGCAAGCTTCCTCTTGCTTTATGTGAGAAAAATAACACCATCCATACCACAAGCCAGTAAGGCAATAAAGGAATGGCTTAAGTGAATATATGTCCAGAAAAAGTCCAGCCATTTTTAACATAATGAGAATGGTTTGCATAACATCGATGTGACCTGGCAGCCAAGGAGAGAGAACTGGAATGTGCATGCATGAACAATGAGGACTTCACCGTACTAGTCAGTGAAGGTGGAAAATGCCATTGAGTGAGCATGTGTACTGTGTGACCATTGCTTCAAAAAGACTGAGCTAGTAGAGCAACAAATCTGCATCAGATTTTGTGTTAAGTTTGAACATTCCTCCACAGAAACTATTTGGATGATTCAGAAGGCCACAGCTATGGACAACTGGTGATTGGCAGCTTCATCATGACAACATGCCCACTCATGCATCGAGTCTTGTTCAGAGTTTTTTAGTGAAACATCAAATAACTCAGGTGACTCAGCCCCCATACAGCCCAGATTTGGTGCCCTACAACTTCTGGCTTTTTTCAAAACTAAAATCTGCTTTGAAAGGGGAAAGACTTTAGAACATTGGTGTGATTCAGGACAATACAACAGGGGAGCTGATGGTGATTGGGAAAACTGTGTGAAGTCCCAAGGTGCTTACTTTGAAGGGGACTGAGGTGCCATTGTCCTGTGTACAATGTTTCTTGTATCTTCTTCAATAAATGTCTCTATTTTCAATTTTTCATATTACATGGATAGATACTTTCTGGACAGATCTCATATTTCTGACAACATATGTCATAGTTCTTTTTTAAAAAGATTTTATTGATTATTTTTAGAGAGGACAGGGAGGGAGGAAGAATGGGAAAGAAACATCAATGTTGCATTTCACCTACCTCCAGCTACAGACCTGACTGGAGACCTGGCTTGCAACCAGGTTACGTGCCCTGGCTGGGAATCAAACCAGCAACTTTTGGGTTCGAAGGCCAGCACCTTATCCACTGTGCTTCCAGCCAGGGCCTTCTGCTGTTTTTTTTTGTTTCATCTCTTCCACATAAGCAAAACATTTTCCTTTGAGAACTTTATTTTATCTGGGGAAGCAAGCAAACAAAAAAAGGTGCTCAAGGTGAGATCAGGTGAATAGGGAGGGTGGGGCACAGGAGTCATGGAATTTTTGGTCAAAAACCGCTGAATACTGCATGGCGTGGGCAGGTGTGTTTCTAAATCATCCATCATGAAATGGGCAAATGTATTGAAAGGGTCTTCAAAATACTTCACTGACTCTGAATGCAGCCTCTCATAACAACACTAACTGGTACACTGATACAAATGTGTTCCTGGAATATGCTTCTAGTAGGGGAAGTCTGTACTACAAAGGGCCTGACCTTCAGAAGATAATTCTGGTTTTTTGGGGGGTCCCCCTTTGTATAGTCTTATGCAAAGAGGAACATTTCTACATATTTACACACACAAAAAATATTTATTGAGCACCTACGACATACCATACATTAGTCTAGGCACCTGTTTTGCTGACATGAGCGAGCAAACCAGGCAGAACTCCTGTCCTTGTAGAATGGATGCCAGTGAGAGGAGACAGCCACCCAATTCACAGCTAACAATATGGAAATTGTGTGATATGTTAGAAGGCAATAAGGGCTACTCACAAAATAGAGCACTGTGAGGAAGATAGGGAGTGCTGTGTGTGTGTATATATGTGTGAATTTTGCAGTTTAACAGAATGGTCCAGTAGGCATCACTAAGAAGATGATACTTGTAAAGCTGGGAAGGAGAAGATACTAGAGTGATGTGTATATCTGGGGGTAGAGAATCCAACAGCGGGAAGAGTGAGGCAGGAGAGGACCTGACAAATTGAAGGCCAAGAAACCAGTGGGATTAGCAGAGTTCAGAAAAAGGGATGGGAGCAGATGTGAGGTCAGGGTGTTAATGAGGGGAGAGTTCACTGCAGATTGTTGCAAGATTTCGGTTTTTACTTTCAGTGAAATGGGCACCACTGCAGGAACTTGAGTGAGGGAGTGGCATCAGCTGATACATTTTGAAAGTATCTGTCTGCAGTTTTGAGGAGGAAGAGAGACCAATCAGGGGGTTATTGTAATAAGCCAGATGAAAAATAATGGTGTCTGGGACCAGGCTGGTAGAAGTAGACATGTAAATAATTGTAAGAGTTTGGATACACCTTGAAGATAAAGCCAACATGCTTTGTTCAAGAGTTGGACAACATTAGAAAGAAAACAAAAAAGAGGAATAAAACATGATTTTGAGGTTTGGGGCCTGAACAAGGGTGAAGCTGTCATTGGCATATATGAGGAAGGCTGTGCATGGGGTGGGCTTAGGGAGGAAGGTTAGAAGTTCAGTGTTGCACATATCAGGCTTGAGATGCCCATTGGACATCCTTATGGAGCAGTCAAGTAGGCAGTGAAGCATGTATGTATGAGTTTAGACTCCAGGATAAATGTGTGGCAATAGGTATAAATTTGAAATTAATAGGCATAAAGATTATACTTATAAGAATGGGTGAGATAACAAGAAGAGAGCATAAAACAATGACAAGAATCAAGGACTAAGGCCTGAAGCCCTCCAAGAGAAGAACCTAGCAATAGAAAGGAGGAACAGCCAGTTCTGTCCTAGGGTATTCTGAGCTTGCAATAGGGCTAGCTGACTTAACATTACTTATGACGGTAATAGTTACCTCCGAGGAAAATAAGTCCAAGGACATTTTCCAGTTTCTATGCCAAGCCATGATCATGAATAGCTGGCACACAATAGATTCCTATTATTGCACATTGTTGAATGAATTATTTCAGGGCTCTGGGGACAGGCCAAAATCTCCTGGGACTTGAGCTCTTATTAGAGTGACCTGGAATTAGAAATACATTTAGACTTTCTCCCATTGATAGCCTCCAGGCATACTGGGGAGCAGATAGGTCAAGGTAGTCCTTGCTTGAGACTAAGCTGGCATCTGTTCTTCTACCATGACCAGCTCTATCTGGATCAATTTTGGGGGTCTTTAAACATCTGTTCTGCTGTCATCAAGCTTTCTTCTGCCACAGAGCCTCCACCTTGCTGGTCCCTCAGTCTGGACCGTCTCCCCTTTGAACAGTTTACTGCCTCCATTCACCTCTTCAGGGAAGCCTACTACCACTGCTGGACCTCAAAGACTACACTACTTTTCCACTTACCATTCTCATTATAGCCCTCATTCCTACCTGCCATTATACTATTTGTTTGATTGGTGCTATGTATTCCACTAAAATTTATATATTGAAGCCCTAGCGGTTAGCATGCTATATTTAGATTGAAGAAGCAATTATGGCTAAATAAGGATGTAAGGGTGGGGCCCTGGCCCAGTAGGATTAGCGTCCTTCTAAGGACAGACATCCAAGAGCCAGTTCCTTCCTTCCTGCCCTGTGAGATCACTGCAGGAAAGTGGCCACTTACAGGCCAGAGAGGAAGCCCTCACTGGAAGTCAAATCAGCTGACGCTTTGATCTTGGACTTCTCTACTTCCAGAACTTTAAGAAATAAATTTCTACTGTGTAAGCAATCCAATCTATGATATTTTGTTATGGCAGCCCGGATTGACTAATACAGTTGATTTTCTTCTGCCTCTCCTACCAAAACAGCCTCTTAAAAGCACAGAATTTCTCCGTTGCTGGAGGCAGGTGAAAGACAACCATACATTGATGTTTCCCTCCCTCTCTGCCTCCCTCCCTTCCCCCTCTCAAAAATTAATAAATAAGCTCTTAAAAATAAATAAATAAATAAATAAAGCATGGAATTTCTTTCATTCTTTTTCTCCAATATGTCGATCTAGATAGAGCAAACCCCGCCCACTGCAGGAAACTCATTAAATGTCAATGAATAAGTCACTTCTCTCAGATCTGGTCAAGATACCACTTAATTAAATAATTATATGGGTTACCCACCCTGTGAAAGGATCTGTGCTCAGCAGGAGTCAAAGTCAAAACACTTGGGCTCCAAACCTCGAAAGCCTGCGAGCTGATTGTTCTGGGTGAGGCTGCTCTGAAAGTCTGATAGCAGTTTACTTCCCCAAACTCTAAATTCTGTGTCTTGCCAAGCTCCTGAGAGAAAGGACAGAACTTTTAATTAAAACAAAAACAAAAACAAAAACAAAACCCTTATTTTAGTAGAGGTTCCAGGGTGTTTTCAATGAGAGCCTTCTCCAAGCAAACACAGCAGCAGGTTTTCAAAGTAAATTTAGCTTCTCATCTGGGATGAGTAGTCTGTATTTTGTTTTATATGCTGTACCCAGCAATCCTTCCCTCAAACTTGGCCCTTGAAGAGTAGAGGAAATGGTATTTCTGACTAAACCAGTTAGTGGACGAGAGTTTATTTAAAGGACACTTGTAGGAACGGGTCTTGTTTCTCCTGTCAGAAGACTCTCAATTCAGGATCTATAATCCTTGGTTAAACTCTGACTTTGAAAAGTCCCTAAATACACACATACACACACACACACACACCAGCATTCATAAATTTATAGTGAAACCAGTTAACACAGTGGCAGATTGTGTAGAAATTGATCTTTACTGTGACCCAACTCCATGGACACAGGACATGAGATCCAAAACTAGCTATTTGTGTGGAGAAAGATAATGCTATTATGGATACACCAGGCTTTAAAGCAACAAAGAAATAAGATAAGCAGTAAGAAAAGCTTTTAGGGTCTCATAGCTCAGTCCCCTGTCAGGAGATAAAAGGTTTTTATTTCTGTCTCAAGCATAGACTTCAGCAAACCCAAGTCTTGTTCTTTGTGGTGGGCTTATGAGCAGGGTAAATGGAAAAAGGGAAATTCCTGGCAAGCCCTTGTTTGGAGATGAGACAAAACAACCTCAGTAAGTATAATGTATTTTCTTCTTTCCCGAATCCATACTAACTTGCCCAGGAAAACTTTCTTTAGTCTTTTACTGATTCCAAAACTTATTTTAATTCTTGCCTTTCACTTCTTATTTCCTTTCCCACAGATGGTACTGGGCAAAACACAAGCCTGTAAAAGTAAAGCTTAAAAGACTTTTTCTTTTTTTGGCTTTAAAATGTTTTACATGACTACACGATAGTCCCACCTCATCCACCCACACTTACATTCCCCCTCTTCCTAGCATTACTAGGTCTAAACATTCAGTTAGGCAGCAAATTTAGAAAATGGAACTTTATCATTTTGTTGCCTCTTGAAGGAATTTTTTAAATACTGAAGAGGTTCAATTCTAGGTACAATAGAGAAAGCATATTCATTTCACCCTTTTCCTTCCACCAAATGTAGCTGTAAAACCTGGACAGAGTCCATGGAGCACCTGAGGACTTGGAAAGTAACTAGCTGGTAGCAGGGAGATTGGAGAAGATGACCAAGATGGTGAGTTTATCACCTGTTTCCCCTCTGGTACCTGTTCACATGAAGGCAAGGCTGCCTGAAACCCAGAGTGTGCGCTGAGGCACAGATAAAGAGGATTGCCAGAAGCTCAAAGAGAATTTCCCAGCTCAAAAGTGGGAAAAGGAATTTTTAACACTGGAGAGACTGGGGCAAACCTGATTTTAATGATTTTTTTCTTCTCTACATTCTCCCACTCACTTTTATCTTGTGAGAAGTACTCAGTGGTGGCAGTAACAGGAGCATGCGGGAGCTAAAACTCTGAGAAAGGGGGACAGTCCTATCCACTTGGGGTTGCTGTGGTCGTAAGGGGGTGAGGCAAAGGACTATGGCTCTGTCTGTCTCTGTGCTCCCTTATCACAGTATTGTTTGTCACTGTGTTCTCTCATCACAGTATTCAAAATGTCTTGAATATAATCCAAAAGTATGCAGCATATAAAGAACCAGGAAAATCATAACTCATTTGGGAAAAGACATTCAAGAGATGCCAACACCAAGATGACATAAATGTTGGAATTATCGGATAAAAACTTAGTAGAGCTATTATAAAAATGCTCTAATAAGTAAAGAATTAAACCCTTATATAAACAGGAAGAAAGAAGGCCTCAACCAAGAAATAGAATATATAAGAAGAATCATTTGAAAATGTCCAAATTGAAAAATATAACAACTTAAAAATAAAAACTCACTGGATAGAGTCAATAGCAAAAGAGGTTACTAATTAAAGAGTGAACTTGAAGATAAGTTAATAGAAATTATCCAGTTTAAATATCAAATTTCAAAAAGAGATAAAAGATAAACAGAGATTCAGGGACCAATAAAACAATACCAAAAAGTCTAACAATAGGAGCATCAAGGTCTCAGAAGGAGAGGAAGACATGCAGAAAAAAATGTTAGAAAAAAACAGCAGCTAGAAACTTTCCAAATTTGACGAGAGATATAAACTTACAGAATCAAGAAGCTCAGTACCTGCCCCTGAAAAGATAATACCCCCCAAGTCCAGTCCTAGACACATTATAATTAAACTGTTAGGAATTAATGACAACGAAAAAATATTAAAAAAAACAATACCTTTCTTCTAGGGAAACAATGGTTTGAATGAGTACAGATTTCTCACCAGATATCATGGAAAAGAAAATGAAACATTTTTAAAGTACTAAAGAAAAGGAACTGTCAATTCAGAATTCTGTAACCAGTGAAAGTATTCTTTGAGAATTAAGGAGGGAGAAAGAAGGTCTTAGAAGAGGAAAGACTAAGAGATTTTACTGGCAGCAGGCCATATCTTCTTCTTCTTTTTTAGTACTCACCTGAAGCTATGTTTATTGGTTTTAGAGTAGGGGGGATGGGTGGTTGAAGAGAGAGGGACATTGATGTGATGGAGAAACATTGATTGGTTGCCTCCCATATGCACCTGACCAAGGACTGAACCCACAACATAGATATGTGCCCTCACCCCAGGATCAAACCTGCAACCTTTTGGTTTATGGGATGATGCTTCAACCAACTGAGCCACCTGGCCAGGGCTGATAGCAGGCCTCTTCTAAAAGAACTGCAAATGGGATTCTTCAGACAGAAATGAAATGATACCAAAGGAAACTTAAAACATCAATGATAAGGAAAAAGTGACAGACATGATAAAAATCTTAGAAAATATACTATTCTTCTTTTATTGAGTACTTCAATATATGCTTGATGGTGGAAAGCAAAATGTAACATTTTCTGATAAAGTTTTCAATTTATGTAAGACAATCATAACACAAAGCAAAAAGGGAAAGTGTCCTTTATGGTGGAAAGATTTCTATATTCCACTTTAAGTGGAAAAATATTGATTCTAAGTAAATTTTGAAAAGCTAAGTATATGCATTTAAATTTATGAGAATCAACAAAGTAGTGCTTAGAGGGAAATTTATAGCATTAAATCCTAATATTAGGGGAAAAAATGGTTTCAAATTAATCTAAGTTTCCAGTTCATGAAACTAGAGGAGAGAAAAATAAACCTAAAATGATCAGGAGAAAAAATGTAATAAAGGTAAGAATGTGTATCAATAGTCAAAAACAGAAAATTAAATGAATAGTCCATGAAACCCAAAGCTGGTTCTTTAAAGTAAGATACACATACATACATATATACACACACACAAACACACCTCTAACAAGACTGAGAAAAAGACATATTACCAGTATCATATGTGAAAAAGAGTTATCACTATAGACTCTGAAGACATTAAAAGGGTAATGAAGGAATACTAGAGCAACTTTACATGTATCAATAATTATAAAAGTGGAACAATTCATAGGAAAAAAATAAAAACTACTAACACAAACCCAAGATATTTAGATCACCCAACTAGTTCTATAACTACCAAAGAACTTTATTTTCAGCTAAAATTTATCCAAAAATATTTTTCAGGTGTTGATGGTTTTACTAGTGAATTCTATGAAACATTTATAGAAGAAATAACACCAATTATACAAAACCTCTTCCAGAAAACAGAAGAAAAAGTAACACTTCCTAACTGATTATATGAGGTCTGCAATATTCTGATACAAAAACCAAAGATTGTGCAAGAAAAGAAAACTAAAGACCAATATTTCTCATAAAAGAAATGCAAAATTCTTAAAATAAAATTTAATAATATGTAAAAAGAATAATATATATCATGTCAAGTGAAGTTTATCCTCTGAAGGCAAGACTGGTTCAATGTTGAATATTGGTCAATGCAATTTACTATATTAATAATCAATAGAGTGAAAAAATCCATGACACCAAGCACATGATCCATAAAAGAAGAAATTAATAAATTGGACTTCAAAATAAAAATGTTTTGTTCTACAATACACCATTTCTGTTATATATTTCACAAAAATAGCATTCCAGAGTAAAATAAGTATTAAAGAAGCAAAAACTGCTTAATTTGCTGCCATATATCTAAAATACTATCATTTAACATGCAATAATTATATAAGCTATTGGCATATTTAAAAATTTTTTATATTAACTCTTCAAAAATTTAAATTTTACACATATTTAAATATGTACTTTAAATATGTGTAAAAATATGTATGTATGTAAATGTATTTTTGCATGTGTTTGGTATTATTGCAATTCATATTATTTAAAAGAGTAATTCTTTAAACAAATGAATTAATGTAAGCATTTTGAAATAATGAAAAGAAAACATTGTATTAATATGATTTGAGAAGCTGACAGTAGGCAGTAATTAAATGGTGAATTGTCTGGATGTGAAAGGAAAAAAAAAGTACACAGAACAGACAAGGGGATGTTAAGAAGAATAAAGGAAATGGAGAAGCCAAAGAACTTATATGTGTGACACATGAACATGAACTAAGGGGGGCATTGCTGGAGGAAATGGCAAAGGAGGAAAAATTGGGACAACTGTAATAGCAAAGTAAATACAATTTATTTAAGAAAAAAATGTTTTGTTCTGCAAAAGACATTAAGAACATGAAAAGGCAAAGTACAAATTGAGGGAAAATATTTGCAAATCATATTTCCAGCAGACAACTTTTATCCAGATTATATAAAGAACCCTCAAATAACAACAATAACAAAATAATCCAGTTTTAAGTGGGCAAAAGACTTGACTAGATATTTTATCAAAGAGAATGTATGGATAGCCAATAAGTTTATAAAAGATGTTTAGCATCATTAGCCATTAAAAAATTTAATATTATAAATTTAAACTATAATTATATATCTTTAAAAATGACCAAAATAAAAATTACTTAATAACCAAGTGGTGGCAAGGATAGCAACTGGAACTCATATTTTGCTGCTGGGAATGCAATATGATACAAGCACTCTGGAAAAATATATGAAACTTTTCAGTAAAGTTAACTATATTTACACCCATCGTCTCCAGCAATTCTATTCCTGGGTATTTACCATAAAGAACCAAAAAAAAAAAAAACCCCAAAAAACAAAAAAATAAAACAAAACCTTTCATAAATAATTATTTACATAGTAGCTCTAACCATAATCACCGAAAATTAGAAATACCTCAAATGTCCCTCAGCTGGTGAGCAGATAAACAAATTGTGGTACATCTAAATACTGGAATACTACTCAACAATACAATTCAATAACCTGGATGCATCTCAAAGACATTGAACTGAGCCAACGAAGCCAGTCTCAAAAGGTTATATACTAAATGATTCCATTTATATGAAATACTCTAAAAGACTTAATCATAGTGATAAAAAAGAACAGATAAATGATTACTGATCTTTTAGGGGTCAGGTTGGGGGGTAGTATCTCGATCCTGGTGGCAGTTATATGAATTATACAAGTATTAAAATTTATAGAACTATATCTACAGAAAAGGTCAACTTTAACTTAAAAAAAAAAAAAAAAAAAAAAGACTAGAAAAAGAACTGAAGGTTGTACCGGCAGAACACCATCATTTTACTCAATTTTCCTTTCCCATTTATTTGGGGTAGAAAATAGTTCAGGCAACGTACTTTCATATTTAATAATCTACAAGTTTGTTCAGTCCCAATGTCCATCAAAGCATCCATGCAACCTGAGTCACCAAGGGCAGATCTGGAGCAGATAGCTGGGGGAAAGAAAGTCTATCAGAAAGTTAATGACTTGGAATGATGCCATCATGTAAAGGAACAAGGAGGACATTCAAACCTTAATGAAAGTATTCAGTCCATGTGACAAGGAGACACGCCTTAGCTTTAATCCACTTTCCCTGCAATATGTTCCAAGAGTTTGCTGGGTCTGCAAATGATCAACTTCAGCTCTTAAGCACAGAAGAAAGAGAAGCATTACCTTTCTCTGTCCCTCAAAACAAAATTCCATACACAACAGAGCTAGGTAACCAAGCCCCAAGAGAGACTCATACAAGTTTGTTGATTTTCCTTTTTCCTTTTTATTTTTTGGTAGACTGATGCTCCCAGAGATCCTATCTATCTTTTGTACAGTTATCCCTAATAGGAGCACATTATAGATGCTCACTTAGTGTTTATGGGGTTGAATTGAATATTTGAAAGTGGCTTTAACTTGCTAAGCTCATTTTAGGATCTTTAGCTTTAGACTCAGTTAGTGGTCATAGGAACATCATGCTCCTGATCAGAATAGGGAGGCATCATCTAGGATGCCACCTAGGTGCGTCTGGGGAACTGGCCTTGACTCCAGCCTGGGCACAGATCAGAGGGCCAGGGGGAGAGCTGGGTCGGGTCGGGGTGCAGCTTGCTGTCCCAGGCGGAGCAGGAGGTGGTACTCTGAAAACATCAAGAGTGACCCAGGAACTTGCTTCAGCTTGGTGTGGTCAGTTTCCCGGTTACCTCAGGAAAAGCAGGGCTATTGTAAGAATGCACATCTATGACTTCTGCAGACAGCTCAGGAACAGAGGCCCTGACCAGCCCTGGCTTGGCATTTCTGTGCGCAGCTCTTTGCTCCCGTTTTCTCTCTGCCCACAGCATCCTCTGCGTATGTGTTAGTTCCTGGCAGCAACAAGAATACTTCATGGGAGATCTCTTAGAATGTTCTAGTTCCAACAGGTTATGGCATTTTACTGCGCCGTAGGAATAGGTCACAGCCCAGCCAATGGATGGGCTGACCCTGGGTGATAAATGCCTGGACCTGGGATCACAGAAACTGGGGGCAGAAGGTGGTGCAGGTCCCTTTGCAAGGGTGTGTGAGGGGCAGGCGCTGTCATGCCAGGACAGAGGTTCCTCTGGAGATGGGAGCTGATAGTGCTGGGGGCCTCTCTTCTTTTTTACATAACACAGCAGATGGACTGGTGGACAAGGGCAGTGGCTCTCTTCAGGCTGGAAGGACAAACTCACAAAGAGAGATGGCTTTTGCTGCTGGCTGGAATGTTGCTCTCCGGAACCGGGGGATGCCCTGTGCTGCATGTGTTTTCTGGGGAGAGGGTGTGTGTGCAGAGTGCCTTGGCTTCCAATCCTGGTTTGACCACTGCTTGTGATTTGGAATACATAACTTCACCCTCTGAACCCCACTTTTCTTAGTTATAAAATGGGAAGAATTCTCTGTTAGGTTGTTTAGAACAACATCAAGGCCATGCTATTCTAAATCCCTGTCTAAATTCCTGCTTGGCTTCTCATTGTTCAAAATGATATCCCAAGCCCTCCCAAGAGCTGACAACTCCCAGAACAAAGTTTATACCCTCCTCATGTCTGGGACTTCTCACTGTCTTGCTCTGTTGCAGCACATTGGCCACATAGCTATTCCTGGTACACTCCAGGCATCTTCCCATCTCAGACACCTTGTACTAGCTGTAGCTTCTGCCTAGAAAAATCTTCACTCAGGCAGCTTCAAGGTTCATTCTGTGATCAGCTTCCAGTCTAGGCTGACACACTACTATCTCAGTCTTTCCCCCTGACTACTGTTTAAAATTGTAACCACTCCCCTTCTTCCCTGTATTCAAGATTCCCTTTGCCTGTCTCTACTTTTCCATCCTAACTCAGTACATAGTTAATTATTGATCTTCCTATTTTTTTCTCCCATAGTAGACTTTAACCCCAGAGAACGGAGATTTTTGTCTATTTTCTTCATTGATCTGACTTCAGACCCTACAACAGGGTAGGCACAGAACAGGTGCATAAGAAATTGTTTTGAATAAATAAGCAAGTGTGCGTCAGCTGCCTTCTGGCTTCATTTCTTGCCATTGCAACCTCAACTTCTGATGATTACCTGAATTACCCTTGCACCCTCATTTATTCATATATTCATTTGTCTGCTTGATAATTATTTATGTCTGCTCTGTACCAAAAGTTGAAAACAGAGCAGTGAACAAAACTAAGTCATTACCTCTTTACTAGCTAGGAAGGCAGACAATGAATACAGAAACAAATAAAAATATACTCTAATGTTAGGTGCTATAGGATACCAGAATATGACACCCCAAAAGGTGACTGTAGAAGACCAGAATTTGCCCCACAATATCCTTCTTTGACACAAGGATTACTTTGAGCCGATTATTTTGACAAGCAGCAAACACAGGAGAAGCTCTGAAAAAAACAGTAAAAGATATACTTTAGTAAGGGAAATTTATTTTTACAAAGGAAATCTCCAGTTGTAAGGGTGTCACCTCTCTGTGACAAGAAGGGAAAGATGACTAAATCCCAGGAGACGCTTATCACAGAGGAGGCATCTCCTTAAGCCTGCATTACAAACCTTGCTCTTGTTTACCATACTTTCCCAGGTCACCTTCCCATAACTTGCCTCCCTGACACCTTCCTTGGTTTTAGTTGAAGATGGCTTTTAAATTGAAGTTCTAAAGCACCTCTTCGAGTTACTTGTCTTTGAGTTTCTCCCAGGTATTGTGTATGAGATATACATGTCCATAAACTTACGTTTTTTCCTGTGTTTTTTTTTATGTTTTGTTTTGTTTTGTTTTTCTCTTCTTAATCTGTCTTTCGGTACAGTGGCATGATTGTCATGTTGCTGTACTTACCAGCCACGCATCAGGCGTTACTGATCGCCACACTTACACCTGGTCAGCTGAACTGCTGGAGGTACTCACGTTAATGGACAGAATGTGGCACTGTAGCTCTATGGTTTCAACTCCAGGCTGGGTTCTCAGCACTGCCCCGATTGTTGTTAACTCCTTCCACTCATTGTTGTTAACTCCTTCCACTCGCCCGGGCAGCTATTCCAAACACTTCACTGAACCAAAACCAATGTTAAGAACAGCAATAGCAACAACTAACATTTCTTCACACTTCCTATGGCCCAGGCAACATACTAAGGTTTTTTTTTCTTCCCCAGTACATCTATCTCACTTAGTTTTCATCTAAAACACATAGGTTAGGTACTGTCTTTGTATAAATGGGACAACTAAAACTTAGAGAAGTCAATCAACTTGATTAAGAACCTTGCCAGTAACTGGGAGAGCTAAGCGTCATTACAAAACCAGGCTGTACACACCTAATTCAAATTCTAACCCCATCCTCACTGAAACTACCTCACCTCGTCCCCTATTTCATTTGCTCAGAAAACCAAAAGTGGGCAGGTGGTCAAACATGAAAGTCCTCAGATTACAGATACAATTATCAGCCAAATTTTCATCAAATCTAAAAGAAGCACTATTATTCCATATAACTCTAAAAATGTTATAATTAAATAATGAAACAATGTTAAGACAATTCTTATGAAAGAGATGTTTTAAGGTAAAAACATCTGTTGAAAAATTAATGACTTTTTAACATTTAAAAATTATTTTCAATTACAATTTACATTAAATATCATTTTATATTAGTTTCAAGTGTAAAGCATAATGGATAGATAGGCATATACTTTACAAAGTGATCCCCCTGATATTTTCAGTACCCAACTGGCACCATGCATAGTTATTACAATATTATCAACTCCAATTCCTATGTTGTACTAGTAATTTTTTAAATATGGCATTTCCACACCCACCGAAACCTCTTGTCTTCCTGTGTCAGATATTGAGGTGTCTCTTCTCAAGATTAAAACCTTTTTATGTTCTTTATTTTGTTCTCCTTCTTGCCCTTTTTCTATTGATTTTCCCCCCTTTTTTTTCCAGTGTTTGCCACTCTACCTCTTTCAACTAAAAACATCTCCAGATCTTTTTCATCTTGAAAAGCATCTGCTTGACCTATGATATGTCTTCCTCTAGGTATTATTCCTTGTTTCTTTTTCTCTCCTTATTTCTTCTTCCCATCTGTCTCATACATGGAATTTATAAAGACTGAGATAGTGGGTATTTGGGTCCTTATTATGAAGCCTAATACTTGTTTGCAGCATCTTTGTTATGAGCATATGTTGTTGTGGTTTTTCCCTGACCAACAAACCTTCCACCGGGGAACCAATTTTCCCTACACCCTCCCACTGAAACACTGTTCAGTGTATATGATTCAGGAGCACTGACTTCCCAAATCCTTCCTCCAAGAATGGGCACATGATCCAGGCCTGGCCAGAGTACCACATCAAGGCTAGCATTGGTCTCAAGTTGAAACAAGAATGCACATATAATATAAGCCAGACTAATTAGAATTTTGCTCTGAACTTTTCTCTTGAGCTCTTAGAAAAGATGTCCTCCTTCTGTCAAGATTGTCCTTGAAGTACCAGTGGCCATTTGTTCACCAGCTGGAAGTAGTCTACGTAGAAAAGTGGAGAAAGATATGGGTCTCTGATGTCATTTCGTGATCTCCTAGGTCCAAAGATGCCTAAACTTAGGCTATTCTTAGGCTTATCAGGTACATAAGCTAAAAATTTCCTTTTTGTTCATGTTGGTTGATTTGTGTTTCTGTCATTTGCAATCAACAATTCTAAGGCATTGTTGTGTTCTTTTACGTGATAGTCAAGTGTGACTACCAGAGGAGATACTGGACAGGCACACACTAAAAAGCAAAGTTCATCATACTCACAGGACTAAACAGGGGCTCACTTCTTGCTACACAGGGTTCCAAGGGAAGGCTCCAGGCCTTGTTTGGGGGGCAGAAGACAGGAGCAAGGGGAAGGCTGAGACTATAGCCTTTTGAGTTTGGGTAGCAAAGGCAAGACAGTGCAGGGTAAACTGTCCAGGATTCACTAGGAATAGTTTTGGGGGACTCAAAACTGTAAGAGTGGCTGGTCTCTTATTACAGGACACCTTAACTAGAACGATTAAGCAAAAGAAGTGTCACCCCTGGGGACAAGGGCCTGACGGAGGAGTTCCAGCTCAGGGTGGGTCAGTTTGCATGTCAAAGGCTTGCTCCCAGCCAGGCCTTTCCCCTCTCTGCTTAGCCTTAGGAGGGGTAGGTAGTCTCTTCCGAGACAGAAACTGTTTTGTTTGTTTGTTTGTTTCAAGATGTTAAAGCATCAGAATATACAGAAAATAAAAATTACATACAAAATTGAACGCTTTACACAGAACTTTCTGAGTGTTACATGTATTTTACTTGATGTTATAGTGTTGAGCTGAGTGGTGTATCTTTGTCTTGCTTACAAATACATTTCTGGGAATTATTAGCACATTCTAGGCCTATAATAGGGGCTCAAAATATTTGTTGAATGAAACAAGTATCATAAACAGGGTGCACATGATCAATTGGCAATAATGTTTACTCTCCTTATGTCACCTGCTTCTTATTAATTTTGAAAAACTATGTTTCTAAGGTTATGATTTAACATCATTGTTTTAGATATAAAGTATTAAATTCTGAGAGCATCCATCATGTCAAAGGAATACAATGTTAGAGCAACCATAATTTCTGGACTGCATGTAGAGAAAACTGCTAAGGAAATGGCGGACTTCAATAACATCTCTTTATGCACACTTTACAATGTGAAGAAGGTGTATAATGCTGATCCTTATGTCGCCACACCAACAAGGAAAACGCATAAGGTACACAAGGATCACACAAGTCCAGATATTGTACACAGAATCCAGAAGATCATCAATGAAGATCCAGGATGTTTACCTTGATGTTTTGAGAGAAGTAGTTGTATTGTGGATGAATCAAGTTGCAAATGGACATCATTTTCTCTTCCAACAAGATGGTGCACCGGCAGATAATGCCAAAAAGTTGCAAGAATGTCTCAGTGTTAATGTTCCTGAATTCTGGTCAAAGGAAATCTGGCCACCTAGTTCACCAGATACAAATCCTTTGGACTATTATGTATGCAGCGTTTGTGAGAGAGAAGTTAATAAACAACCTTATTCCAATAAAGAGGCTGTTAAAGCTAAGATTGAAAACATTATGATGTCCATGGATAAAGAAAAGTTAACTAAAGCGTGCTCAAGATTCTGAAGTTGAATGGAGTCTATTATTGTAGCAAATGAAGGTCTTTTAAACAATTTAAAAAATAACTATGTTTATGTATTTACATATAAGAATAAATTTATTTCAAAATATAACACTTTTGTAGTATGTTGTTTATTTTACTAAGATTTTGCCAATTGATTGAGCGCACCGTTACATTGTTACACACCCCATTTTATAAAACAGGGTACAGAGATCAGAGAGCTAGCAGCTGGAGGTTTCTATATTTGGTTTGTATTTGAACAGACTTGGTTAAAGGTATGGTGAAAACCTAAACTGGAAAGGGACAGAACAGGGTGGATTTAGATTACAATACCTATGTCAAATCTATTCTAGTCTTTTTTCCTGGAGTTCTAAAGCAGGTCTTAATGTCCCTTCCTCAACTTTTGCTCCTTTATAATTCACCATTAATGGTTTCTTTTTACTTTCAGGGATCAAAGCTGAAACTCTCAACAGGCCATATAAGTTCTTTATGACCTGACTGGCCCTTGCCTCTCTTTTAGTTCCATGTCTTCCTATCCTTCTCTGTATTCTCTCTGCTCCAGCCAAATAGCCTTTTTTCCATTCTAGAAAAATGCAAGTCTCTCCCAACTCAAAACCTTTGCCTGAAATATTCTCCGTCCTTCACTCCTTATCTAGTTACTTCCTCCTCCACAGGAGGTTCTCAGTTCCAAATCATTTTCCCCAGAGCCTTCCCTGTGTTTTCCTTCCCCACTTTCACTCTAGATTGGTCCCCTGTTTTCCACTCTTGGCCCTGTGTTTTGATTTAATAGCACCTGTCAGTTTGTCATGGCTATCAAGTATGGACTCGCCAAAAGACTACCAGCAACAGCTGTTGATGATGTAAATCTGAGAAACGCTTCAGAAGGGGAAAATCAGGAGCTGATGTTTATAGGGTTTCAAGGTCTGGACTCAAGTGATTTTAAGAGGCTCTAAGACTGGGCAAAGCCCTTTATATAATAATTTAGGGTTAGTGAATTTAGAGTGAGGTCAGAGTCTTGAAACAAATCTTAAATTTAAAAAGTTTTCTCACAGTTGACATTTACTATTATATTACTTTCAGGTGTACAGAATAGTGGTGAGCCCTTACAAAGTGATCCCCTGGTAAGTCTAGTATTCACCTAGCTCCATACATATTTATGACAATATTATCTTTTTATTTTTATAAATGATTGTGAGAGAGAGAGAAGGGGAGAGAGGGAGAGAGACACAGTGATTTGCTGTTCCACTGATTTATGCATTCGTTTGGTTGCTTCTTGTATGTTCTCTGAGCAGGGATCAAACCTTCAACCTTGGCACAGTGAGATGATTCATTAACCAACCGAGCTACTCTGCCATGACCTATAATATTGTTGACTATATGCCTTCGGCGTACTTTATACCCCGTGACTATTTTGTAAGTGCCAATTTATACTTCTTAATCCTTTCACTTTATTCACTCAGCCCCTTAATCCCCCTTCCATCTGGCAACGATCAGTTTGTTTTCTGTATCTATGAATTTGTTTCTGTTTGGATTGTTTATCTATTTATTTTTTAAATTTCACATATAAGTAAAAATCATACGCTATTTATCTTTCTCTGTCTGGCTTATTTCACTCAGTATAATACCTTCTAGGTTCATCCATGCTATTACAGATGGTAAATTTTCATTCTTTTTTTTATGGCCAAGTCATATTCTGTTGTAGTATATGTGCACCACCTCTTCTTGATCCTGTTGTCTATTGATGGGCACTTAGGTTGCTTCCATGGAGAAGCACAGGGCATCTGTTCACCCTAAACCCAGCAGGGGCGCCACATTTACGCTGTGGGGTCCCACATTTCCTGCCAAGGCTGATTGGAAGGATGTTTGGACCCCTGACCCAAAATGGGCTCATCAGATACTCTTTTTGGGAGTCTGCATTAAGAAAGTCTCCATGTAAGTGGGGACGTGAACTCAGGAGCTGTGGTCACCATTTTTGCGCAGTAAGCAGACTGAGGGGCAGAGGAGGTTGGCGTGTAGAGAAGTTCGCTTACTGAAGTAGTTGAATTCTGAATACTTTTTCCAGTCCTGAGCCCAGCCCCTCCTGAGGGCCAGGTAAATGCTTGTCCCTCGGTCCCATGAGATAACTGTTTTGTTCAGTAAACACCACACTCTCTCTCTCTCTCTCACACACACACTTTTTGTTACTTGCAGCAAAGAGATGTAACTAATAGATGCATTTAGCAAGTGGGTCTGACTTCACCTGGCTTATCTTGTTTAATCCCCTCAACTACCCGGAGAAGTAGTTTCCTTGTGAGTCAGGTCTTTCTTGGTTTAAAAGTTCCTTTCCTCTAAAAGTTCCTTAATATTTTTCTGGGTGTCCCTAGGTGAATGCCTCATACTTTCCCATAAACCTGTCTGTCAGCCTCAGTCACCACTAAATCTGTTCTGTTCTTTTTTTTTTTTTTCACTTGCAGACATAACTGTACAATGTGAAAATTACAATATCTATATCCAAGATCTCACCTGTGGATGCTGCTAAGTGTTCTGGTCCTTTGTGGGCCCAATCCTCTCTGATTTTGATAAGGGGATAGGGAGGATGTGTCTTCTCCCTCTGGGTCAACTCAGTCCTTCAGCAGCTCCTCATGTGGCCAGAGTCTCCTATGAGATCTGTGAACCAATGACAGAACTTTCCTACTGTGCATTACAGCACAGTTGTGAACCTCAAAGCTACAGGGGGTATTGATCTTCCTGGCCCTTGGGAAAGCCTGGTGGAGACTTTCCCAGTCACCCAGGGAAAGCCTGGGTGACTGGAGCCCTAGCACTCTCACCTAATCTTGAGCAGCCTTATTTCATCCACGCCAGTGTGGCCTGCGGATACTATCATCTTCTGTAAATACCATGTCATGAATCTAGCCATCCACACGAGCCCCTTCCCTGCGCCAACCACAGGGAAAACAAATCCGAACTGGACCCGGTCAACACTAGACGCCGTACATTACTCGCAGGCTTGCCTTTCCTGTTTTCTGGTCTCTCTTCTTTGTTAGAAAACAAAACTTTCAAGCAAACCAAGAAGCAGAGTTGTGGGGTGTGTGTAGGTATGTGTGAGTGAGTTGGGTGCATATGGATGTATTATTAGAGAATAAGAAAGATATTGTTTATGCTCTCATTAGCCAGCCAGAGTGCCCTATTATATATACCATCCCACTTTGAACAATGAAGCCATACACCTGAGGTCACATACTAAAGGGACAGAGCTGAGATTCCAGTCCAGACCTGTCTGGCTCCAGGGACACAGCCTTGATTCCTTACCATTGCCACATCAGTCCGATCTTTGTCTAGGGAACAAGTTCTGAGGCTCCCAGGAGGTGCACCTGTCAGAACCTCCTTCAACAGGAAACTGCTTCAAGGGGCACAGTCAGGACACCACCTCCAGCTGCAGCAACTTTGGGTTGGAGCAATGCCTGGGGCCAGGACCCATCTCTTTGGGATGAGCCTGGCCATCTCTGCCCAGCTTGGGACTTCTCTATGGAAAATCTATGTGCGGGAGCTCCCCACTGGGCTGTCCAGGCTGGTCTCAGAGCTGTGCTGCAGCAGAGGCTCTTCCTGACCTGACCCTTAGTTCTTGCTCCTCTCATAATGTCAGACACACACAATCACGGGTGTGGTCTAAAGGCTCAACCCTTTATCATTCATAGGCATAACCCCTAATTGACCTCTTGCACTCCTAACTCTCTTGGTCCCTATTTTCTGGCATAAGATCCCTGAGAGAATTGCTGTACCACATAATTCTGTTTATCCTCCATAGCACTGAGTACAGTATTTTGTGCATAATGAATTTCTTGACTCCTC